>KV751341.1:7821089-7845691 GCA_001698575.1 Mola mola | reverse complement strand
GCAGATTAGCTGGGCGTCCAGGGCCACCAGCACCCATGGGAGAAGTGCCAGGGCGCTGCACCGACATTTCATGCTTGGATGGACTTCTAGTTCGGTGACGTGCACTTTCTCCACCAGCACATTAGAACCAGGACGACACCGGTTGGCACAGACTGGAGGTTTTAGGTGTTCCGCACATCCAAGCGGCCACTTTCTTAACAAAAAAAAACCCAAAACCGCACGTGGTCCTCCAAAGTTATTCTCAAACTTCCCCCCGGCGGGGTTTAGTGGATCGCAGGATCTGACTCCGGGAAATCACAATGCCTCGCTGCAGAAACGCCAAACGGCAGAGTAACAGTAGTTGAAAAAGTGCGGGGCCAAGCTCCAAAGCGCAGCCGGGGTCTCCTCCATGGCACCGGCCCCGATCACAAAGTGGGCGCGGGGCTATCCAAAGTTAACACGCACCCCGACCGCAGCTAATGTCCAAAACTGTTGGCACACTTGAACTCATCTCTCTCGCCATCGTCGGTTCCTCCTCTCGCGATTCCGACCACTTTCCCCATCCATCCGCGCGTTGTCGCGTTGTTTTTTTTTTTTGATGGTTTATTTTAGCTGGAAGAGCTTTCTGTCTGCCGCATTTTTTTTTTTTTTTCGCCCCACTACGTGCGTCTTTGTCCCCCCTTCTTGCTGTTACGCTTCACGGTCCGCCGAGCATTTCCCCGCATCACCCCTCCTTCTGTCGAAAAAAAGAAAGAAAAGTCCCCCCCCTCGTCTCGCGCTCATTTACAATCCTGGACACCGATTGGTCGTCATTGACGAGTCAGCCGTGGGACCCGCTTCGCGCACAGATCCTCTCCACACATGACGAGATCGGAGGGATGCAAATGTTCCTGATTTTCCTCGCATGGAACCCAGCCTCTGTGTGGTCCTCTCTGCTCGTGTCGGGGAACACACGTAGGAGGAAAGTGGGGGGGGGGGGGGTTTTACGCATTCCTTTACGAGAGGCGCACATGTGCGACTTCAGCGCGCTAAACCAAACTGTTGCTTTAACAATCGCGAGCAGGGCGGAGGGAAACCTCCGTGATTACTGCCTCGTCGCTGAGGGGTTTCAGTTAAAGGTTCTCGCTAATTGTCGCCCCCCACTCTCCTTTTCCCCGTCCTGCCTCTCATTCTGCAGCCTGTAAGCCCCAATTGATAGTTAAGAATGGGAGAGAATAGTATTTTCTGGCCCGTTTCACCCCAATTGTGTGAGGTTGGCCATGCAGTGGCCCAGTGTCTCTCCAGGCTGCGGATCGTCAATAGAGAGGGTTTCAGCATCAATCTATTTTACTGCGGTCCCCTTGCGCACCACACTCGAAAAGTACCAAAAGGCCGGGCCTGTCTGCCATTCAAATGGTAACTAACTTGATTTTTCTCCCCCTCTAATCCTCCCACCGGGATGCTGTGCCAGTTTTGCACAAACTCCACAACACCAGATGGATACCCGACGTCAGAGCTGCTCTGGACTACATTAAGAGATAAAAATAAAACAAAAAAAAAAAACTGCAGCATTTTCAAGCGTGTGCAAAGTAAGAGGTGTGTATTTCATACTCATGTACAGTGTTCATTCCTCATGTAGGCCCCATAGACAAGATAACAGAAACAGCAGACAGAAATGCAACCCAAACAAATGCAAATATGAACCTAAACTAATTTTATTAGCCGAGTCGGTGTGTGCATATATGGAAACTCTTCATGTCTGCAATTAGGAAAGAAAAAAAAAAGTGCATTTGGACACGGACAATAAAAGTGAATAAATTGCCGCTCATTTCATCACATTCTGCGTTAGTAGTCTGAAAGTTATAAGTGTTTTTGTGCATTTTATTCTTATTGTGTACACCCTCTATAGGTGATCCAGTCATATCTGTACGCTCAGTAACCAGTTTAATAGGTACACTTACACAGTCAATTCAAAACAAGAGCTCTGTCTGTTTTGGACATTGAAGAAACATTTAAACTACATTATTAGTCATATATTAAAATGTGATGTTGTACTGCCTTTATGGCATTTATGATGAGATCATGAGTCATGGGGATTTTTTTTGTCCTGCCTTTGTATGAGTGCATGTCAAAAAGCAGGATATTAGGAAAACATTTTTTTAGTGATTTAAGTCTAAAAGTTACATTTTTGATATATTCTGTTTTCTTTATACAAAAATGAAATATCAAGCCTTTTATGTTTCAGTTTTGACTATTTTGGCGACAGTGAAATATTCTTATATTTCAAGATGAGCTTTAAAAGAAATCTCTTCAATGTAGGCCATAATTATCAAAATTAAAATAGTAAATTACCTGAAACATTTTAGTTTACATGTAATGAGTCTAGAATAAATTACATAGTCACTTTCTTAGATAACTGATATAAAATCACAATATTCCAGTATTAGCATCAGGAGGGGGCAGAACACCTGTTAGTATAATGTAGTCCAACAATACTACTTTTAACGCCAAATAAAATACAAAGTGGCCTCTGGGAATCTGGCGATATGCATTAATGTTTTTGACAGTGACTTTTAGTAAATGTGGATTATTATAGGCACATTATCTCTGCACTGTTGCTGCAGAATGACTGACTGTTTCCCCCCCATATGATTCAACCTGTCTTAACTTGTAATAATAACTGACAACAACTTGACAATTTAACTTACATGTCAGGGGTCAACCTGCATCTGCAGCCTGATGCGTCTCTTAGTGCGTTTTGTCTCCCCCTGGTGTTCACAGTCAGCACAGTCAAGGACGAGGATCAATATCTAAAATAGAAACGATTTAATACAAGTAAACATCTTAAAGGATATTTAAAAGTATAAAAACTAATATGTTATTAGTACCACATGGAAAAGTACTCATGTAGCAGAATGGCTTATTTTTGAATAAAGGTGTGTATTACATTATTGGGTTAGATAGATAGAGTATTTTATTCATCCCCAAGGGGAAATTGCAGTGTTACAGCAGCAATTAAAAACATTTAGACATTAATCACAACAGATACACTTCACACAAGATGACACATACACATACATACAAAAAAAAATCCTATAAACAATATATACAAGTGAAGAAAATATACATATACATGTGCAAGAATCCTACTCTGCTACTATGTATAAAAATAAAATAAATAGCATAAAAAGTGTATAAAGAGGTAAGACTCTCTAGATGTGCAAATAGACATAGTGCAAAATAAGACCTATGTGCAAGATTTGTGTTCCTGCCTCAACAGGAAAAAGTAAGTTTCCGCTCCCTGCCAAGAGTGGAATCATTGAACAGAGATATTGCAGAGGGGAGAGAAGATTTCCTATAGCTGTCCTTGTTGCAACAGAGTTGGATGAGCCTCCAGCTCTGCTTTTTTTGAAGTAGGTTGTGTAGTGGATGTGCTGTATTGTCCAATATGGTGAGCAGCTTTTGCAGCATCTTCCTCTCGACCGTCAGCTCCAGTGGTTCCAGAGCAGTCCCCAGCACAGAGCTGGCCTTCCTAATAAGCTTGTTTAGCTTCTTAGTCTCCCTGGCTCTGATACTGCTGCCCCAGATAACGGCTGCAAAGAAAAATGCACTTGCCACCACAGACTGGTAGAACATGTGCAGCGTCTTGTTGCATACATTAAAGGACTTCAGCTTCCTCAAGAAGTAGAGTCTGTTTTGTCATTTTCTGTATACAGCCTCCGTGTTGTAATTCCAGTCCAGTTTATTGTCCAGGTGAACACCAAGATACTTGTAGTCATCCACCACCTGCACCTCCTCACCCTGAATGGTGATTTTCTTCAAGAGGGTCCTGTTCCTCCTGAAGTCCACCACCATCTCCCTCGTTTTGGTCACATTAAGCATAAAGTGGTTTGCCCCAAACCATTCCACAAAGTGATCCACAAGTCCTCGGTACTGTCTCCTCTCCACCTCTGATACACCCCACAACAGCAGTGTCATCTGAGAATTTCTGCAGGTGGCAGGTCTCAGAGTTGTACTGAAAGTCAGAGGTGTACAGTGTAAAGAGGAAAGGTGAGAGTACAGTCCCCTGCTGTGCACCCGTGGTGCTAACCAACTCCTCAGACACACAACCCCTCAGCCACACAAACTGAGGTCTGTCTGTCAAGTAGTTGATAATCCAGGAGGTAGTGGAGGGGTCCACTTGCATAGCTTTAAGCTTTCCTCTCAGCAGTGTGGGTTGGATGGTGTTGAATGCACTGGAAAAATCTAAGAACATGATTCTCACAGTGCTGCCAGCCTTATCCAGGTGAGAATGGGCTCGCTGCAGCAGGTAGATGATGGCATCCTCGACACCAACCTCCCTGCAGTAGGCAAACTGCAGTGGGTCAACAAATGTGGACACCTGGGGTTTGAGGTGGGCCAGAACTAGTCTTTCCAGCACCTTCATGCAGTGTGACATCAAGGCTACAGGTCTGTAGCTCGTTAGTACAGTCGGGGTTGACTTTTTGGGTACCGGAACAAGGCAGGAGGTGTTCCACAGCACTGGGACCCTCTCGAGCCTCAGGCTGAGGTTGAAAAGGTGCTGCAGAATCCCACAGAGTTGGTCCGCGCAGGCCTTCAGGACCCTAGGGCTGATGCCATCAGGGCCTGCAGCTTTATTCCGGCTCTCTCCAACTGTCTCTTAACCTGGCTGTTAGAGACAGACAGGCAGAGGGGGGGGGGGGTGTGGGGGGAGGCATAGGTGAGTCTGTTTTGCTGTCTGTAGAGGGGGAAGAGGGGATTAAGGGATATGCAGAGCGATGTGAGTCAGTCGGGGGCAGGGGGCTTACAGTCAGGCTGTTTGTGAGGTATGTGAGGCGGGGAGAAGGGGAGGGGCTGGCTGAAGGTCCTGTGCTGAACCTGTTGAAAGAAAGATTCAACTCACTGGCCCTCTCCAGGTTCCCTTCAGTCTGTATCCCTTTTGCCTTGAGCCCAGTAATGGTCTTCATCCCTGACCACACATCTTTCACGTTATTTTGCTGGAACTTGCTCTCCAACTACTTCCCTTACGCCTCCCTGCTCTCCTTCAGCTTCACTTTCAGCTCTAGTGCATTAGTGTGTTCTATAGTGTGTTCCTTAAGCTATAATTAGGATAGATAATTAAACTAAACCTGCAACAGTGGTACACTGGTCAGAAAAGCCTTTCAATCAGTGTAGTGGCAAAAAAAAAAGGGCAGTATTTCAATATGAATTGTGGTGGAGCTTAAATACAAAGTAGCTGAAAATGCAAACGCTCAAAGTACATTAAAATTGTGATGAAGTTCTGTATAGTGGAGTAAACATCTGTGGTACCTTACTCTAAAATCATGCAAAACAGAAAGGTTTGTTATCCTATATATAAATCACTTTATTGCAGTTAAAACAAACAAACAAACAAAAAAAAAAAACACTCTCAGAGACAGAATAATTGATACTGTGAAACAAGGAAACAGCCAATGAGAAGAAACTGCTTGTCGTGTAAGGTATTTCCTGAAAAATAGGTTCCACAGGATATTATTATTATTATTATTATAGGTCACACACACTTATACAAAGCAAACAGTTTGCTTTATGGCTTCTGTTCCACCTTTAATATTTTCTCCTGATCACACATTACAGATTATAGTCGCTCAATTGAAAAAAAAAAAAGAAAAACCATCTTATTGCAACTTTTCCCCTGCATTGTATTATTAAAACATTAGGAGAGATACATCTATTATATGTAACATGATGAAAACCACTGTGCTGCTTCAGTTTTGGTTCAGCAATATTGTCTAATCTTAGAGAAAAAAGCCAATATAATTGTTTGCCTTCAGTTCCCTTAAAATGGAGTCTGTACATGTAAAATAAAGCTCATCAAGTATCCAAAGGAGAGTCATGTTTTGGAATCAAAGTGGGGTCACGTATGAGAGCAAAGCTGATGTCACCCTCGCCGCCACATAGACTCAAACACTGGCAAAAATGTAACACACGTGGATTTAACACAACATCAACGACGTCCCTCCTGATCCGCTCAAGCCTTCACGCGGCCTTGGCTAGAACACAACACAGACAGAATATGCAGGCAGCCCACAGTGACGTGTGCTGTCTAACACTATGAGCGTCACTCTCACAGTAGTTTAGTTGTCCTTTTATTATTATTATCATTAATATAATTTTGAATAAAGACACTGTATCACTTCAGCTAAACAACACAAACCCACCAGCACAAAATGTCACCACTGAGACACGGAAGGGGTGGGCTCAATGAGATGAAGGACGGGTCAAAGGTCACGCGACAGTCGACGACACTAAGAGAAGCAGCAAGTTGATGAAAACGGAGCGAAGGACGATCTGCTGTTGACAGGTTGGGCAAACAGCAGCTGCATTTACATCTGATACAACATAAAATATTTCTACGTGGGCGTCTACACAGACAGCGCTTACACAGTTTGACATTGTTTGTGCCGTTTCCTTTATAGTATAAAGGCTTTGGCAACTCCTCAAAACAGCTTTGATTTGCTTGTACTGATGCAAGGTTTCCTTTAGGAGCACGCTTGATTTACACACTTAGTTGTAAACAAAATAAACACTGCAGTAAGACACGAATTATTTGTTGCCTTTAATAAAATTAGAAGAAATCTAAGAAACAAGAACAAGAATGCCTGTCTTCGTAAGAACTAGCTTACAGATGTTAGAGAAGACAACCTTGTACGGACGTCCAAGGCACGCTGAAATACAGGAGATTGAAATCAAAGATGGTATGTCACGGGAAACACTAAAACGGGGATCTTGCAGCTCGCAGGGAGCCTTCATCAGGGCACCAGGGGTGATTGTTAATAAGCTACCTCTGACAAAAACAGCCTCATTTTGTTGCTCCAAATGAATATTGCTCATTTCATTTTGTGCTTTTTTTTATGTGGGTAAAGAAACCCTACATCTGGCCCCTTTATGTTTTGTTTTTGTTTTTTGTTTTTTCAAAACATACATAAACTGCCCCTGAAGCGAGCCTGCATCAGTTGGCTGTGTGCTTTCAGTCCATGGTGCCTGCTCTCATCAGTGGAATCATCTGCCGGGTGTTTGGAGTGATTGGAGAGCCAAATGCACACCTGAGGACTTGGCTGCAGGATCGTGTCGCGTCCCTTGTGAGGTGCAGAGAGGGAGGCAGGATCGTGGAACGAAAGGCATAAAGGATTCAAAAGGGGAATATTTCTCAAAGGGGGGAGTTGCTCTGCAAGCAGAAATAATCTCAGGGTTCAATCTCAGCGAGAGGAGCCAAAGAACCACAGCCTTTCAAAGTTCATTAAAGATATGAATGACATTCATGATTTTTTTTTTAAGCTATCGAAAGATTGACAGAGATCTGTGATAGACTAGATAAAACTGTGGCTCTAATCCTCTTCTTCAGCTCATAAGGTTTCAAAATATCAGCTTTCCCATCTTTACTTTGTAGCTCTGCACAGCTAGAAAAACTGTTATTATGTGGCTCTGCCAGCTGACATTCCACCCAAGCACTAAGAGTATTTCTACATCTGAAGCAGCTCTGCCTTTGAAAAATATTTATACAAGTAAAACTCGAATCATCTGGAGCTACGAAATTGGCCAAATCACATAAGGCTACAATTCTCCGTCTGCTTTTTGAGGTCTTCCAGCGTGGCCTGGGCCTTGTCTTTCAGCTGGTCGATGTCCACGTTCTGGATGTTGGACAGCTGCCCCAGCACCGACTGTTTGTGCGTCTCCTCCTGGTTGTCCTCAGCGATCATCTTGGCCAACTCTGTGGGCAACACCACGTCGTCCCCCGCCTGCTGGATCTGGGTCTCGTCGATCTCGTTCTGAGGTCAATGTCAACGCAGCCGACGGGATGGGAGAGGGAGGAGCGACAAATTTAGCACGTTAATTACTCGACTGCAAGGGTGTGTGAGTTTTACAGATGGTGCAGTGTTGTTGGAGACATTTTTAACCCTGTGTGTTATGACATGACCAGCCCCTTAATCCAAACATGGATCGTCTTCAGAAGGGCAGAGCTGGATTTGTTTACCTTTGGTAGTCTGTACTTCTCCCGGAAATGGCTTCTGACCGTGGCTCTCTCAGCTTTCTTCTGGGCAAAATTAGCTTCCCGTTCTTGCCTGCGAGAGAGGAGGAAAACCAGTGTTTGGCAATAAAAAACAAAAATGTGGTCAATTGAAAGTCCCATCAAAGCTGCCCAGCAAAGATCTTTTTAAATCTGCACACACCCACTTGCAGGAAGCACCAAGCACCACACTTTAAGGGGGAAACACCCCCTGGATTTAGACTGTAGAGTTAGCATTGCTAAATGCTAATGATACTGCAGCAGGAGTGATGCTGTGGGGGACTAAAGCATGAAAACAAGTTCTGTCTGCTGCATCTAGTATGTCCAGGGAACCTCCTAAATGCAGATTCACTAAGCCTAACCCTTCCCCACTATCAGAAGTGTTGGCCCAGTGTTTGATATAACTCCCATTAGCTACAGTGTTCCCTTTCAAGCTGCCACAAAATGAATTTTAGACTTTAAAAAAACATACTTTAAGGCTGGAAACTGTTAAACTGTTGCTCATAGCTGTAGTATAACGAAACAAGCAGTTTGAAGCAAACTTCAAACAGAAGTGACATTCATACTATGGTGATAATTGTCCGTCTCTGCATTGCATGAAGCTTTTATAAAGTGCTACATATCCAGTTCTTTGTCTCTCTTCCGTCATCTTGTTTTTCTCTCTGAACGTCAACCTAGCCTGCAGTGTGCGATGTCTCCAGCAGGGGGCAGGCGCTAGACTGCCAGCAGTGCTCTCTCAACTCATCATAACGCGGATATTCATGGCATCAGTGTTGTTCATAATTGGCCCCTTCAAATTTGCTCAAGTGCCTCCACCATCATGAGTCAAAAACATGACATAATGCTCATCGGATTTGCTTATGTGGCCTGCGGAGGAACATAGCATACGTAGCATACAGGGAGGGAAGAACATTTTAAGAGAAGAAATACACCGTTTGCTGGATGCACGGAGGAAATATCCTTCACAGGCAGAGGTTGCACCGCACGCCTGGAAGGATCACGGCAAGTCAGCATAATGTAAAGGCGGGGGGACAGGGGAGGACCAGCGGAGTGGAGTGTCTGTACCCAGTGTGTCGGGGGAAGGTCGTTCTCTCTGGAGATGCAGCTTTCATGGTGCTGTTCGTGTGAGCCTAAGCTCACTCTGCATTAACATGAACAGGCCAAACACCAAATGGCACAAAGGCCAGTGCAGCGCTCACTTGCAGCCAATGAGTCAAGCTTTGTCTTTTTTCCTATCAAGGGCATCAGATGAGCAGGGTTGTCACCAGGGCCCGGGTGCTGAGGGTGATAAAATGTCTACATGTGACATGTCACTGAGAACACCCTCCCTCCCTCCTCCCCAACCATATTCTGCTTTAATCTGAGCAGTATGGGCTCCTCAGTGATCTATGCTCCTGTTTAACACCTCTGACTAATAACTCACTTCCACTGAAGGTCAAAGTATGATGGCAGACTGTAAGTAGCCTCCTGCAGAGCTCAGCGGGCCGAGTGAATGTTAGTGCTGCCACAACTCGGACGTGACTCCTCGTGCTTCACATGGTAGTGTGAGGCACTTTGGATAAAAGTGTTCATCAAATGTGCCTGTGGAAAATTCTGCTTCCTTCTGCTTCTCTATGCAACAATTCTTGTAGTGAGGTCAGATGGAGGGATTACTTCACGGTATTTATTGAAGGTAACTTTGAGTCCTGAGCGTCACACCGATTCATTAGGTCTTAAATTTAATGTCTGCTAGGTGAACTCTGTTTAAATGACCTTGTCGTTACCATAGACTGTCCTCCAGGGGCCCAGGAAATAAACACCAAAACGAATATGTCAATGTGGAAACATTTTGCACTGCAAAGACAGGAGGTGTAAGAGTCAGAAGCAAGCGCACCCGTAGAATTAAAGGGAGCACATTGGCTGTAATGTCCAATTGTTAAAAGAGCTTCAACTGCTTTTGTCAAAAACATCAACAAAAAACAAAACAAAACACGCTGAGATAGAAAAGTGGTCATTCATTCTAAATGCAATTCATCATTTTTTTTTATGAATGAGTGATGGAAGTGTAGTACGAAAAAAAAAATCATTAATTACGGTTTGTAAATACGGAGGTTTGTGTCTCTTATAACATCAATAAAGATTTTACTTTATTGGCTAAGTTGTTTTTTCAGCCGCGCGCCAAAGTAAGAAGTAGACGAATCCCTGTAGACATTTCCGTAAAGGAAATGATTCCAGGAAACCCAAATGCACAAAGAGCTCCCAGGGCGAGAGCAGCAGCTGTGAGCAGAGCGCCCGTGTTTTGGCACTCATGCGTAAAGGAGCGCGCAGCCATTTACGCACGCACACCGTTCAAACATGCAATGCTTCAGCTGCTTCCTCCACACTTACTTTATGATTTTCATGACATTCATTCACAGTCAAGAAACTTCCATCATTTCTTACTTTTCCTCCTCTAACTGTTGTTGATACTGTTCGAATTCCTCTTGAGTCATTCCCTGCGCGGCGGCTTCGGATTTCTCTCCTTCGGGCTTCTCCTCTGTCAGTCCGCCTGTCAGGTTCTTCAGCTGTCCTCCCACCATGTGTTTTACCATGAAAGCCATGCCTGCGCCTCGGACAGTCCTCTGTGTGCGCGCCTGAGAAGTTGAGGGCTCGCTGCGCTCTTCGGTGGAGCGTTAGAAGTGGACGAATATCCGCCAATCGACGCTTAAACCAGCCGTGAGAATGTCGCAGAAAAATGGATGACTCGTGGGCGTTCAGCGGGAGCAGGAAGGGACCTAATCTTTCCCACGGCGCGTCGGAGGCTGACAGTTTCAGCACCACTGGCCCTGGAAAGCTCCGCGGCGCGAAGGATGGAGAGGAGCTGCTCACTTATGAGTCAACAAGTTTGGCGCTGAACTCTACCAATCCCGTGACTCCGTCCCGCGATTCTCCGTCTGATCGGCACTCACGACGGAGTCGGCCGAGCTCCACGAGGGACAAACAACACGTGACGGCCCTCAGTGTGTCCCGGCTGTTCGGGCCACCTCTGCCTCGCTCGAGGTCATCTGTGCGCCGCAGGCGAGCCGCACATAAAGAGTGTCCCGCCTGCAAATGAGTCAAATGTGTGTACGAATCTACTGCGGGAACTCGGTTAATGGGTCTAATCCCTTCCAAATGATGAATGACTGTCTGCCACAGCTCTGTTTGTTTGCTTGAGGATGAGGAGACTGAAATGGTGGCGCGTGTGCAACGCAATGCCCCCGCAAACACACGATTCCCAACATTCAAGGGGGCTACAATCCCAAAATTAGAAATTTGGTCTCCAGTTGCATCACCGAAATTGGCTGTTTCCATTTCACTCACGTGTCTGTACGCCCACATGTGAGTATACAACATCAATTTATGATGCATATTTGTCCTCCTAAAGGATGCTTTTCCTCTCAACAAGATGCGTTTTAAAAAAAAAGATGCCCAGGAGCTTTTCGACGACGCAGGATTGAGCTGGAAAGCCTTGGTTCTAAAAATAAGATCTCCACGCTTGTGTGAGAGGAATATTTTAAGTCTCTCTGTCAGACTCTTATATCCATCGTGTGAAAAGGAACTTTGATTCCCAGTCAGCAACTTGAGGGTCCTGATCCTGGTGGCAGTCAGCCACCAAGCCTGGCCTACTTTCTGGTCCCTGTGGATCAGGAGAGGCAGAGCACATCTCAGTGTCTCCTTGTCACAGGCTTATGTGGAGACCCTGTTCTCCCTGCACCTGACTCACCTTTTGAAATCTCTCTCCTAACTTCAAAGCTGCCACTGGTGAATAGACTGAAGCGTAAAGGCAGCAAATGAGATCAAAGGCGTAATCTCTGTGAAATTCAATATAAAGGCAGAATTTGCCAAGCCAGCGTGTTTCATCATTAAATTATATCTCCGCTTTTGATCTTCGCGGTCGTGAGATCTGTTCCCAGCCCAGGTCTCACCCACTTTTTCTGTGAATTACCTCTGAGCAATGACTACGGGTGCTGCAGCAGGCACACAGAGAGAAGCTTTCATCCAATTCTCACACAGAGACACAGGCTTAATGGTTAAATTCATACATTTCAGTGAAGAGGACTTTCACGTGACGACTTCTTCTGACAGCTGAGCCTCACACATCTCTGGAACACAATGGAGCCTTCTGGTTTTGTGTGGCTCAAGACACCAAGCATCACTGATACCTATTTTCTACTGTTTCGGAAGAAGAGGTTGCAACTTGACGAATGAAGACAAATAAAACAAGATGACCACTGATGTTGGTTGAAGAACTGAGCATTCAGATGGACAGTGTATGAAGACATGGGGCCACTATAGTTCAGCCTAAGCAGATATAATGTGGAAGTACTGCTATGGTAAGAGAGGCACGATTGATATTCCACATTATCTTCGGAGGGCTTAGGAGAGGTTTCCACGGCACAGCCTGATACAGGCTGTAATAATGCTTCAGAACATCATTTAACACAAATACTGTGCTTCCGTATAAATACCAAGCTTACTTTTTTCCCACAGGTAATATTGTGCATTGCACCCAGAAAACCTGCAAAACACATTTAAAGACAGCATTTCCTCTTATGATATTAGCACGCAATAAAAGACATCAAAAAGACTGTTTCATAGTTTGGTTCCATTCGTTGGTTCAGTTGAAGTGCATCTCCAGCATACGTTGACCAAACGAGCTTGGGTTTATATATACACGAATATGTTCAGTACTTTTTTCATTGCCTGTAAAAAAATAAGTTATGATGAGTATTGTTCCATAATATCTACGCGAGAAATAGAGGTCACAATCGGCTTTTCATTAAATTAGAGCCTTGAAAGGAAAATGTCAAACACAGGGAGAAATACGTCAGTCACAGTACCTCACTTATGTTCATGCTGTAGTACTCCTGATTGTGGTCAGTTAATTATACTGCCTGATGGACACTATGATGCACCAATATATGCGCAGCCTTCAAACAGATGTTTACTGTTAAAGTGTGGTCACAAACAAACCCGACACGTTACTCTGCGACAACATCTGCGTCACAAGTTCAGAGTTTTGTTTAATACCATGCAGATGTAGATCAGCCGGGGAAATTGCAGCTCACGGGCTCCTCACTGCCATACTTACACTTGATCTGGTGTAAGGGATTAGGAGCCTGTGTGGAACAAGGAAAGATAGATTTAGGTACCCCGTCACACACGCACAAAGTCTCTGATCCTCAGCTGCCGAGTGTTACACCTCTGTTTCTTTAGATATGGGATGACAAGAAATTAGACACATCAGACACATGTGCCCAGCAACAAACAATTCAAGAGTTTCTGAATTCACACAGGTAAAGATGATGCCATTATCAACTCACTGAGAGGCCTGCCTGGAGGAGCCCCCCCCCTACCCTTCTATTAGAATCCCATTAGAAGTGTGAAATGCTCTGTGTCGTTGGGGACAGAGATAGTTTTTCTATCAAGAAGAGATCTGAAGTCCTTTTTATTAGCTAAATGGTTTGCTGAGATTTATTGCTACCTGTGTCAGGTGCAAGGCACCATATGGTGGTGTTGGTCTGATGCCCTGCAGGCTGTCCAGGAGGTGTTGAACTATGCCGCATGTCAGCATGGTAACTGTCTCCACAGCTAACATCACGGCTACTTCTTCTTGAGCTGAATGCCACGGCTCTGCAAAGAAAGCAACAGAGGGCCATTTAAACTTATGAACTTGACATTTAAGGCAAACTGTGCTGGAGACCTAGTTTATGTAAATGTCATTTAAAGGGTTGGCTAAAAACAACAAAAAACATACTGAAAGTCAGTGGATTGTCCTGGGTAAGAGGTTCATACAATGCGAATATAGACTTGTTATTCCCAAACAATCAGGCACAAACGCACAAGATGCTAATATCAGAGTTTGTCTTTGTTCCTTTCGTGTTAAAAGGGCAACATGCAACTTTCAATATTTCAATTATAAACACTGAAACAATTAATTGACCTTATCAACATAAGGCGGGTTATCATGCTATGGCCAAAATGTCTTCAGATTGCATTATAACGAGAACCACTAATTAGCAACAAGCTAACTATGGCCCATCTTTTTTTGTACTAACACGTGTGCCTCGAGAGGTGATTGTGAGTGACTTCCAGTGTGCAGCATAAGGGGACAAAGAAAAGCTTCCCAGCCTGCTTTTCAAACGTGTAGATGTTACAGCCACTAGTTGTCACCGAGCCTGAAGCTAAATGACCTTTATCACCGTCCCAAACATCCAAGAGACCATATTCATCAGCAAAGATAAAGGGTGACACAAGAAGAAGTAAAGCATGAGTGAATATTGGCCTTTCACTGTTTGAGACTGCTCTCGGTGGAGAGTATTTATTTGTGATTAAGTGATATAAGTGAGAAAGTGCTGCACGGGACACTATAAAGATTTTTTTTCTTGTTGTTGTTTTTGATTTTTTTGTTTTAATTGTTCCACTGTGATCACCTTGGTTTCATATTGGTGAGATATCACTCAGTTTACTGGAGATATGAAAGGCAAAGGGTGAGTTGCATCGTGTGGATGTAATTGAAACCATATCCAACCCAGGAACCCAGAGTGCGCTTCAATTTCCATGTTGGCATGGTTGAAAGTGTGAAAAGAAACTGCTAAGAGACACAGTGACACAATTCACAGCAGCTAAATTTGCAGCTCATAAGTGAGAAAGATACAAACATAAATGCTCAGAGAATCGGCTGAATAAAGTTGTGAATCTGAGTGTGAAGAGGAAAAAGGCTCCAAATGGACAGAAACAGCACAGAGCAGCTGCCTACAGTAACATATTGCAGATCTGGGAATAAATGTCAGAAATCTGAAATAAAAGTTGTCACTGATAAAAGAAAAAGTGTTGACAAGCTAGAACCTACACCATGAGGGAATTAGCCAAAAACACATTCCTTGCAATGTCTCATTGCTTCTGGCAGTGCCCTAATTAAATGTGCTAGGTAAGGTAAAAAAAAACAACCCAAAAACGTTTAATTCCTATCAGCAGAGATGAACTTGAGTACTGGCTGTGCCTGACCCCGGCTAGTTTCATGAGGTTTGGGAAATGATGCATGTTCTCTTCTGCACAGAGATAGAGAAACAATATAGTTCATACACAAACTGTGCTGAAGTGTCACTGCAGACTGAAACAGTCTTCAAGCCTTTTATCTTTGTACCCATTCCCACAAACTGCGGTGCTGCTGTTGTAATATTCTCATTTACACACGTCTCATTTTACGGCCTCCGACTCTGTAATATTTCTGTTTTCCTCCCACAACTTAACAAGCAATGTTTAATCCCCGCACTGTGCATTAAGTGTCCTTTACGTTCTGTTAAACACCTGCCAACCTCTTAACACCGCTTCAAAGAAACCAGCCCACGTCAAATCCAGCTCCTATCCCCATGTATGTGCAGTATTAATATTAGCATGCTCTACTTCTATGCATTCAAATGCACGAAGCTGTATCAGTGTAAGCAGCTTTAGTAGGTTTAAACCTAAAAAAGAATTGCAGCTTTCTTTGCCATACTGTACCCAGCAGGCGATGAAGTGGGCTAAGTTGCTGCACAGCGAGATACTCTGTGATGTCATCATTGTGCTGGATGCGAAACGATAAAACACGTTTCATGAGTGGATTACACAGAAGCATTCTGAGCAAAAATGAGAGATATTAGTAGGTTATATTAATTTTGCAAGCTATCGTTTAGTTTCAGGAAAGAGAGAGAAGGTGACGAGCAGGAAAAGTCATGGATCACTTGAGTCCACATCATGAGCCCACTCAGGCATTGTCATGTCTCTGCTCTTTTACTCTTCCTTTCCCGTCTCACACTTTCAGTTTACCCCTATGTGTTTCCCCTCCTCTAACTGTTCCTTCTTATACTTACTCTCACCCCCCACCCTCCTTCCTCCCTTCCCTCAAATCCTTACCATCCTCCAGCCTTTCTACCCCCCCCCGTCCTCCCTGCCTGATTTAGACCTCTTGCCTGAGAGGAACAGCAGAGCACAATGGGTTAGTGCTGCCTGAGCTTAAATGGAATGAGAAAACTGGAAAATTCTCTTTCATGAATAGATGCGAACAATTGGTAGTATGAGGGTGAGGAGGGTGAGATACAGCAGGGTTGGATGTGAAAGGAGGAGGAGCAAGAAATGGACAAAGATAAGTGGCTGCTGAGATGGCTAGAGATGGGGTGAAGGTCAGAAGTGACGGGGGCAGTGTGGAGTGACTGACAATGATGAAGGTCTTAATTCCAAAACCTACCCCAAAAACACTTGTTCTGTGACATTTGTGCAATATACTGCAGATTTGTAATGCTTGTATGTGCGGGGAAGATATAGTTTCAGTTTTAATAACATGACTACACGCCATAAAAAATTGCATCCAAGCGTTAGTGCTAGTTCTCAGTGTTTAACAAGTTTAGCCATTACTTTCAAGGATGGCAAAAGGTCCTCAAAAAACAACAGACAGTAACTAACCAGCCACTTTAGATAGCGTCAGAAGTTATTTAAGCTACATCCACACTACTACAAACATTAACTTTTGTGCCATTTAGGTCTATTATCTAAACTACATTTTTAAGGGCCCTAAAATGGAGACATTTGAAAACACTACTGACCCTGTTTCAGGTTCAACACACATTTGGAAACAATGGCGCAGACAATTATGTCCTCTGCCTGACCCGCTCTTATCAGTGATGATGTCTCTTGCTCCACTTCATCATCAGTCAATGAAAAGACACATCAGTTTTTTCTTTTTGCCATTACTGTTCATCCTCTGTAGCATTTTCTGCAAATATAGCAGCCAACTCTTCACACCAATGGCCCAATATTCCCAGTGTGTATGAATATAAGTTGAACGGTCATATCATATGTGTTTTTTTTTATTGTAGATAGAGTTTAGAGCTGAAAACACAACTAAAAGTGATCGTATGGAGGCAGTTTGCTTTTGTTTTTAGACCCCATGTTACCACGACCATATTACAATATGGTCGTGGCCTAAGTCACTTTGTTGACTTCATTCGTGATCTGCTTCCTTTATACTTGTGGAATATTTTCGTGTGTGACAAAAAAACATATCCGTTTGGCCACAGTAAAGTGGGTTAACTGGACTCCACAGGAAGAAGTTAACGTGTTATATTTTCCCAGAAGACTTGTTTGTTCTTGCATGTCAGCCTTTTATATTGAAGAAATATTGTTCACAAGTGCGTCAACACTGAAAGGTTAGATATTTGCCTCTTTCTACAACACAATCTCGAGCTCAGCTTCACTCCTTTTCAGTTGAATGGACATCGTCTGTGTCAGAGGCCTTCGTCCAGCTAAGTGTCCTTGGATTGTATACAAAAAGGTCATGGATCCCTCAACCGTGATGACGCGAGTGTTGCAGTCTTTAATGGAGACTGATGAGGATGGAGACATCAGCGGTCTTTTTGTCTCTTCCATTACAAGTATGCACATTTATTCTTGCACATATTTAAAAAGATTCATTTTCTTTACACAGCATTGTTCTATGTCCACTGACACCAAACTTGCTGACACCACAAAGGATTTGCCCTCTCCTATTTGTTATGTCATTCCCTAAAATAATACAAATTCTATGAATGAGTTGCCTTTGGAAACAAACTTGTATTTCTATGATATACATGTTTAACTGCACATTTCTTCCGTGGTACGTCTTTTTAGTGTTGCTAGATACCATGGTGCCATGTAACGCCTTGTACCTAAATGCCAAAATTGAACTACCAAAAAAAACACATGCACAAGTGCACAAGTACTGAGACATTAATCGAAGGAATAGTCAAGTACTGTACCCATCCATATATCAGCTAATCCACCCAGACCCATCTGGTCCACATCACAGCTTTTCTGGCCCCTTTTTATAGGCTGTCCGTATGGTTCAGAATTAATTTTATAGTCCCCCTGTTTGTTTATGAAGCCTTCTCACTGGCTCAGGTGGGGCTCCAAATTTAAGCTTGTCTTCCCCAAGACTGTGGAACAGATTCCTCCTCCCCATCGGTTCTGCAGCCTTCTTACATTCAGACACAAAACCGTTTCTATATTCATTAGCATTTCATTCCTCCTGATGTAGCTTAACCTGTGTTCATACTCATGTCTTATGTTTTTCATGTACCTGGTGTTGTTTGTTTTGTTTCTTTTTTTTCTTTTAGCTGTCCATTCTCATCCGTACAGCACTTAGGTCAACGTGGGCGGTTTTAAAATGTGTTTTATTAATAAATTTGAGTTGAGTTGATATTCCTCATAATGCAGCTTACCATATCTTCCCTGCACATCTTGCCATCTTGTCGTGATCCTGAGGTCTGCCTGAAGCTTCACACTCCATCTGTTTCTTGTTCAGTAGAAGGTACCATTTTTCCCTCTTTCTCGCTTTCTCTCTCTCTCTCTCTATCTCTCTCTCTCTCTCTCTCTCTCTCTCTCTCTCCTGCACACATACACACACACAGAGTAAGAGGAAATCACAGAATTACACGTGCACACAAGAAAATCTAAAAAACATCTTCTGGCACCTAGCTATATTAGCAATGCTGCTACAATATGAGTATCAGTGTTCGGAGGGTACTCCTATTTGCTGCAGTGTCGCGCAAACACACACACACTCCCCTTGGCCATGCCAGCATCATGCATCCTTTCTGTGTTACGCAACTGCCCTCCCCCACCATCACAATGAGAAGTTATGACAGAAGTTATGACCCCAAGTCTGCAAACACGCTCTTCAATCCTGTTTCTCCAGCAAACACATATATACTCGCACGCAACAAGCGTAGCCTTTGCAGTCACTGAAGCGATGACGTTTGCCGGAGTCACATGTGGTTGAGTCACAGCAGAGCTCAGCTTGTTTTTATATTCAAATAAACACAGACCTGATGTGTTTACATTCAATGAGAGCACCAACTCCCCCAGTCTGACCTCATAGAACCTGAACCCCTGCCTGTCTTTACACTGCTCCTTTCCCCTACAAATGGGCGAATTTGAGGATTCAAAGTGAACAAGAGAGAAGATTGCCTGAGGAATGAGAGCAATTTTCTGGAGTTTTTGTGACCCTTAAGACCAAGGGTGCAGCCGCTGCAGCCCTCGCTGTCTGCCACACTGACCCAGCTCCCGCCAAAATATCCTCGCTGACCATCTCTGTGCGCCTTTGCGTGCAGCCTCTCTGTTTGTCCATTCACTGGAAGTTTACACGGCCCCAGTGGACTCAGCCAATCTGAGGACAGCTGTACCACAACAACCATGAGGCTTTGTGGGGATGAGACAGATCACAATAAGGGCATTCTCATATGCTATAAATAGGTGTGCAACATTTACTTCTGCTCATGCAAATGATGCTTTATGAAGTTATCAACATCATGCAAACATGCAAATTGTGTGTGTTTCCTCCCTCAGTCTCAAAGTAGTAGATTCAACATTTCTACATTTAAAGCATCTATTTTTTGTTTTCATGTGCAAATTCTTTTTTGAAAATCATGCAAGTCCTGACATATGCTGTAACTAAGACCGTCCTCACAGCTGTCACCCGCACAGAGCTGCGGCTCAGGACAACCTCCTCTGAAGCTCCCCATGCCTGATGACATAGTCTGATCTCAGCCCTCACACATCACTGACCCTCAATCCCAGTTATCCTCAGAGGCCCCATATCTGTGAACACCAAATATACACACACAGTGATTTATGGGGAGGTTGGGTTGTTGCCCATGCGAGGAGGGAGAATGACTCAGTGAGTGTCCATGTGAACGTGCAGTGAGATGGGTGGAGGTGGGGCCAGTTGTCCTCATCCTGTCACTTCCTCTGTTCCTCTGTCTGTTCAGGTTCTGGGACGACTCAACAGATAAACAACAGACACAGAAAGGGGCAGCGAGCCAAGTCACACATATATCGACGCCACCTTACACTGATCGTCCCCCAAAAAAATTTTTTTTCGATACGTCAAAACACCAGATGGAACAGAACAGGAGAATAGGCATCATTATCCTAATTAGCATCCTGATTAAAAAATAGTAGTGGTCTATATATACTTGCATGTATATATAGATGCCTGTGCACGTATGTGAGTCAGCCACAAATCCATTCATTACTCCAGGAACATCCACACTGCAGATGTTTGCAAAACCCCTTTTCCCTTTCTCTCTTCCAGAATATCATTAAAGTATAAATGAATTGTTTTTAATGTTGCTTTTGTTTAAGTTTTTGGATCAACCTTATGCAGTATGATGCAAAAAAAGATCAACCGTAATTTTACTCTTGCAACATGCTAGCTGTGGACCAGACTGTATGTATAGTTCTTCATATGCCTTTGAACAAATTATTTTATGAAAGCAGTTACACTATGGGTAGGGCAGCCTTCTTATTTTCTTATTTTTTGTTTGTTTAGATAGTACTCCACGTGCATGTGAACACTGAGAACTACTCTCCGATGTCAAGAAATGCATTTCCCTGTATTGGCCACATCCAAAATTACAGACACCAAACTAAAATGTTGGCTCATCTGTTACCAGTGAACCAGTTTACCTGTAGAATGTCCCAGTCAGGTTTTTTTTTAACATTCCACAAGTTGTGTTTGATGACATTATTAAACTGAACTCTCATTTTCTTCAACATTTCTTTGCAGCCGCTCGTCCACCACATCTCTGGTTACATAAGATGCAGGGAATTTGTAAATATCTCAACGTCATGTGGCCTTTACTCAACCCAAACAACATGAGACTGATGAAACCCACTGAAAAAGGCTTATATGCTCTATTGAACCAAGCGCTCAACCCCAAAGGCAAACTCATCATCTTCATCCCAGCTGGAGCACTGACCCCCTCCCTTTCCTCCTACTACCCCACTGTCAGACCTTTGGTCACCAAATTCAATTAACTCTTGCTCTCTCAGAGTGTCTCTGCATGTGTCATGGCTGAAGGTAAAGGAACGATGAGCTTCAAAGTAGGCCATGGACGCGTGAGGAGCCATTGAACATTAGAGCCATCAAACATCCGAAGGCTGGACATTATGCGGGATTTATGTGACAGGCTGCCTGAAGGTGTTACCATTCCTGAGCGTCATGGAACTCGCCAAGGTGATGGCCTCCTCACCACGTGATGCTGACATAGATAGACGGGGTAGATGTTTCCCTCCCAGCCAGGAGAATGTCTAACATGGCTTGTCCCTGCTAACCATTGTGACCTGTCACAGTTGAACACTACTCACCTGGTTGACACATCACAGGAAACACAGCACTTATATAACCATGCGAAAGCTCCAATCCAACATAAACCATCAAAAACCCTGACTCAAAAAGAGAGAAAATGGAGAAAACTGACCACATGCTCGACTTTAAAGAACACGTCTGGTGAAAGTCACATTTTTGACCTTGTTGACACGTCCGTATGGTGTTTCATGTACTACAACACGCATCATGAGCGAGATAAGCAGCTACATCATGGCTATGGATATCTGCAGTCATTCTGCAATCCCCCAATGACAGTCTCCAAAAAATTAACTCTGACAGGCCAACTTGATGACTTGTAGGGGTGGGGCTTAAAGTTGTAGAAACAAAACTTTGTGCAAGTAGCGCTTCTTCTTCCACCTTGGTATCCGTGTCTGGTTCAAATATGTATGACTGAATTAATCCAATGTTAGAACTTGCCCATGTTCAGCGTATAGTAGACTAGTGTAAAAGTCAGAACATGACAGAGCAGGTGTGCGCTCGCTCTGGCTGAAGGTGCGGGAGATGGGGGTGGGGCTAAAGTAGCTCGTTCAATTATTAAACTACTCAGAATTACATCCCAGAGATTTTTAAGGCCACAAAGGCATGTTTTAATGAATAAAAGAAATGTGCAATTTTACAAAACAGAAATAAGTTTTTCAGGGTTTTGTCAATGGCTGGAGCAGGAATTTAAGAACAAAACAATGATTTCCAAATGTTCATCTTGTGACTCCTCACAAGGAAATAGTGTTTGGTTTGGTGCCTATTGTCATGTTTCAGATGTCTATAAGCCTGTTATTAAGATCTGTCCTAAGTGATCCAATCACACATGGACAGCTGTGGCCGCTGGTATCTATGCCTTCTATCAGTGTGCACAAAATGTGCCCTGAGTCACAATGATGGACCACAAGGCAAAATGAATAGCACACTATATGCTTTCCATTTGGTTCACTGCAACGCTAAAGACAGTGTTTGACTTGCTCATAGGCAGAAGACGTTTGTGAACGCGCTGTCTGTTTCACCTGGTTTCACAACTAAATGTAGTGCTCCCAGACTGCCTTTGAATATCAGCATCAGCAAATTCTTTCTCATTTTTCATTCTTGTGACTTTGTAAATTCAGTCCATAATCTTGCGTCTTTCCTTGGTGGTCTCACAGTACCTGCCTGTCTGCTGCTCAGTGCGTTTTACCTGCCAACATTTAGCAGCTTTTTGAGCACACCTTTTGAACTGAGTTCAACATTTACTTGAGCAGCACAACACTTTATTGATATGCGTTAACTATTACAAACATATTAAACAGTAACCAATACTGACTGCTTCTTTGTCACCTGTTTGTTGGTGACCTCCTCCAATTGATAATGTCAAGGCACTCACCATAGTAAAGTCTCATACGGCTAGCTGTCTGAATTCAAAGTAGATAGCGCCACCCCAACCATCTTTGACATGCTCCCAAGACACTCATTCATCAGTATATAAGATCATTTTACTGTAGAACGAGAATGCTTTTGATCATTTAAAAGCATTTTGTTCATTTTTCATTGCAGAATGATCGATTCTACAGTGTGCTGAGGGGACTTGATATGGCAACATCTTCAGCCTGACTCAGGAGGAGCAGACTGAAGTAGGTTAGCAGAGGCATGATTGGGAATCCACAAAACCTTCAATGTCACCATCAAACTGGGCTCAGGCTCCAGGATTCAAGTGTGGTGTGATGACCACTAAAGATTCAGTCAGTTCAAATTCATTGAATGTTTTGTACCTGATAATCGTCATATTTTTATGATGAATGTTTCAGGTGCTCGTGGGGCAAACATGGAGGCCGGCGTGCAAAAGAGCTGCTGTGTCAAATGTGGATGCCTGCGACGCTTTCAAACTCTCTCCTGACACATTTTCAATGATGGTGAACGCTCCCTCTCTTCCTCTACTCGCCATTTTCCCCTCAACTCCTCCTCAGGTTTAAAGCGGAACATTGGACCAATCTCCTCTGACTGCTATAGTAACAGTAATGGTTCCATATGAGTACATTTCTATTTTGTCTTTAGGTAACACGATAGTGCCGCATTAAACAAAACGGACAAATGTGTAGTTGGATACAGACGAAGACGTGTTTTATTGGAAACCATTGTGCAATAAAAAAAAGACATAGTTAGACTTAGTTGCAAAACATGGACAGGAACATATTTTATATTAAAATAATTAAACATTTATATCTGACACCTGTTCTTTAGGTGTTCCAGAACAAGACTGAAACCTGAGACAGAGAGCTGCTGACCAGGAGGTTAGTGGCTCTATACTTGGCTCGAGTCAATGTGGGGCAAGTCTTGTAAAGCACTTTGTGTCATTCATAGTTCACTCTTGAATATAAAAATGCTACATAAACGTTACACAAAGATCAAGTTAATATCCGCAATTTGGAATGGGCCCAAAAAACCATTAAAATCTCAGTGGATATGGAACAATAAAAGCCAACCAGCGAGTACGTCCACCAATAAAATCAACGAAGTTCAGGACGTAGATTTGAAGGGATTTCAACGCTCACTCACACTGATTCACTGTGAATGTAAAGTTCACCACCTTGATATTTCTCCCAGGGCCACTCAGCAGTCCTCTGTGTGCCATAACTACCTTATATCTTCCCCCAAGTTTTCACCTCAGCCACGACCAGTCACCTCTTCGAGCCAGTGCACAGCTAAAACAGCAACATGAGTCATTGCATGACGTTTCTGCCCACGTCTGTGTGTGGGCTGATGAGTAATCCAGCTTGGACTGAAGCAGGAGGCGAGCTTTTAAAGCCAAGTCTCAGCCGAGTGTGCAGAAATTAAAGCCGAGAGCAGGCTAAACACACCACTAGTGCAAATCTAATGCAAGTGAGCCACCTTTGTCAAAATTTGCCCGTATGGTTTGATCCTATTCAGGATTTCAAACCTCTGTGTTTCAATGAAATAATAGGCTAATGGGAGAGTGTTTCATTAAAACAAATGGCTGAGCGTGAGTAAACTCCTGACTCGAATCAAGTCGACACTGTTGTGGCTGGAAGAATTTGCAGCACAGCGGCCGCAAGAACAAGGAAGCAGTGATGCAAAAGTGACCTCGGGCTGCGAGAGCAGCAAAGATTGGACGTAATTCTTACGTAATGTCTGTCAGTAGACTAAGCTCACCGCCTGTCAGATGGCCGCCGTTCCATACCATCAATCATTAACTAACTCAAACTCATCCAATGTAAAGATTTGCCATAAATGGTAAATGTCCTGTATTTATATAGCACTTTTCTAGTCATTGTTGCCCACTCAAAGCGCTTTTAAACTACAGGTTTTGCAACACTGGTGGCAGTGCGACCTCGCAGGGCGCCACTTGTTCATCAGGAATGTTAACATTCATACACTGATGGTGCAGCATCAGGAGCAATTTGGGGTTCAGTGTCTTGCACATTTACA
>KV751341.1:7800654-7821055 GCA_001698575.1 Mola mola | reverse complement strand
AATATTATATGATATTTCATTTGCCAAAATAATAATCAATTTACTACATTAATTAACTTTGTAAATGGATTCTGTCAATAATCATTTTACTTGTTTTTTTGTTTAATTGATGGAGTTAAGGTTGAGAAGTTTGAGAACTTACCTGACGCAATGCAAGGCTGATATGCTTGTGCTCTGCACAGACCTGTACATGCACATTAATCCATCGTAGGTGCAGGCGTGCTAGCTGCAGCATCAGTGTCGTAGGTGGTTATTCATGAGAAACCTACAAACATATCTTTTCATAGTATCATATGAGCTCTTGATGAGAACATGCTGAACAATTTGATGCAAGTCTGTCCGCGGTCCATGAAGTTAACATTGTTCCTTAAACTGTTTCAGCTTAAGGAAAAGCAGTGAATATGCCAGAGGGAATGTGAGGAGAGCATCTGTGGAATTGCATAAAGGACGTCCTGGATCCTGTGAGGTATTTCATGTCTGCTGTGGTAATAATTTGTCTGCAAATATATATGATGCACAAAATGCATAAAAAATAATGCTATCAGTCATAATCATTTATTTCCCTAAGTAGAGAAAACAACTATGTGACATTTACCACATGGTGGTGGCAGAAGGTGATGATGAGGAACATGATTCTAAATAGCTGCTGTTTAATGATGACATCATGACAGATTCCACACATGGCAGCCTGTAATAGGAGCATAAGGCCCAAAAATCAGGCAGCGCAGCAATACATCAAGCAGTCATCCATTAAATTGAGAACACAAAAGGACAAAGTGAAAGGGTCAACCACTGTGCTGGGCGTAGTTCATGTTAGACCTACTTGAACGCAGGCTTTCATCCACTCATCGATGCAGAAAGCCGCTGCCTTCTGTTTGCCCCTCACATGTGTGTGCTCGCTAACAGCTTGCTTTGTTGCAGCTATGTGATTACACATGTCTGTTCACATGTGAGTTGCCACGTTGCATCAACTTAATTAATGTGAATGTTGTGCTTGGAGTAGCCCGGAGTCATTCCTGCCCACGGTACACAGGCTGTTACATCACTCACACAGCTATTTGGAGACACTCTCCTGCATGTATATGTGGAATAATGGTCTCCATGTAACATCAAAAAGGAGTCCCTGTTTATTTGTGGTACTTGGTGTGCTGCTCTTGCCTCTTTTGCATTTGGTTTTCTTCTTCAGGGCAGCATTGGAGAGGTGGTGCACGCTGTGGGGCTGCAGCTGCCGAGCCACTCACCGACTTCTGGCTGCATTCATTAGCTCCTGTCTTCTTACGAGGGTCTGGCTTACATCCCCATGCAGGCTTTCAGCCCTCATCTGCGTCTCTCCTCCCCCCTGCTGTCTGTGCCAGGCTGCAGGAGTGAGGCTCAGACAGTGTGTGTGTGGTCCCTCCTCCACAGGGGGCATTGGGTGAGCAGAGGGAAGGGGCTCACAGATTTAGTTTTTAAAATGTTTTGGGGGTTTTTTTTTCCACAAATTTGTCCGCACATTCAATCATAGCAAAGTTATGGTCAAATATGTTTTTTCCAAATCATTATAATATTCAGAATAATTTCTGCTTATGTATTTATTCGCATGAATGGATTTATTTCTGCCTCTGAAATAATCAAGCTCAGATTTTTGTGATATAGCCACAGGAGTGTGCTCGTTGAACTGAACGCTGTCCTTAAATTGTACCCCACCACCAAAAGTAAATACCAGGATGTAGCTGCGGACACACAGTTGTGACAAGGCTGCGACTGCAGGGTTTTATTTGTAGTCTCCCAGGCATTTTGTGAACCTTAACATTACTCATGGTCTGCTGCAGACCCTTATGTGTCACAACAGTTTATGGTCTGTCCTCTGTGGATGTTTGCTAAGTAAATGGGTCATTTGCAAGGGTGAAAATAAAAACCTGAATTACAGAGATTTCATTTTTTCATTCTTGAGAAGGGAAACTTTTGGACATCCCCTGCTACTCAGGTCTACAAAAGTCACTCAAATGACAGTCTAACTATTGTGTCTACACTGAATTCTCTCTTATGTTCATTATGATTTAGTACATTTCCTTCCTGTATGTGAGAGAACAAACGCATGTAATCAATAGTTATTCTTACTCTGTTTAATGTAAAGCTTATCACTCAATAATAAAATGGCAGCCAGGGATGCCATCTGCTCAGGCAGCTTGCCGTGCTCGTCCTCTATAAAAAGCAATAACAAACTCCTACTGCGGAACGACAGCAAGCATGACGAGTCTCCTGTCAGACTGTCGCTCTGACTCACGCAGCACAGATTCTTCAGATCTCACATCATCTGCCAGACCTACTGGGACACTCCAGTCTCTCAAGCTGAACCAACAAACTTTGCACACTAGCATCTCCAAATGGCAGTCAGATGTCCCCGAAAACTATTTACGCTTCAAAACACAGAAATCGGTAAAGGTGACATCAGTAAGTTGCAGGCAGCATTTACCCACCTGATTTATATCAGGGCAGCCAAGATAAAACACAAGCAAGAGGCTGGCACATCTTTGGGCTCTCACAGATTTATTCTTCCTTTATTGTTGACATTCATTTCATCACTTCCTGTTGGTTGATTATACATCTAAATTTTTACCATGCTTTTATTTTTGCTAGCTGACATAATAAAATATGGGATGAGCCTGCCTCTGTGCCACAGTCAGCTTCCATGGAGACAACGGAAAATCATGTCGTGTTAGCACAGCTGCTAACTAGTGCTAACTCGTTTGCCCAGTGAACTTCATACTGTGGTGCACTGGGCAAAGAGTTTAGTTTATGGCCAAAATGTTGCAATTTTTTTATATAAAAATGTCAAAAAGACATTAACAAAAAGTCATCATTTGGAGCCAGAAGAGACTGGGGAGCAGAGCCGCAGTATTGAGTTCCCATCCATTAACCCACTTCAATCAAGAGCAGATCTTAGCTGTCAGTCATCACATTTCGCGCCATTTTTATGCGAATTTTACTGGCTCATCCAGAAACCAAAAGTGACATTTCTATCCCAATGCTCCAGCATGCACACTCATCTCTGTGGTACATTTTGTATTGTTGTGGTCCAGCATGTCTTCAAGGACCAACAGATGTGTGAGGTCACTCTAATTTTGTTTGATCCCATTTTTGTCGTTTTTGTGATAGCTAATTAAACACTACTTGAGGTGTGCTTTGAGTTTTTAGTTCAACCCTGATATAATGGAGTAAGGGGGGTTTATGACCTATACTGCAGCCCGCCACCAGAGGACTTTCAAGTTGTGCTTGTTTGTGGAGCTCTCATGTCATATATCTTTATACAGCCAATACTTTTAGCACTGTAAAATATACTACATACATGTGTTAAAAAACGTTCATGCTCATATAAAAGGCAACAATGAACTTTACTAGCTTTCGTTATCCCAGATGTTCCCAGCAAAAAAACCCAGAGTAATTCTGTATGTAATTGTATATCCAAGTTCCGTATATCTACCAGGAGGCAACTTTTCTTTTCCCAGGATGAAGATGGAGAGTTTCTGAGTTTGCAGTGACTATGTAACATATAGGGCCACTTTTAGGTGTCCCAAGAAGGGATTTACAGCTTACACATAAATTAGATTTCAACCTGATGAAAGAACAAATTAAAGGACACATTACTCAAACATAACTGACACATCTAAATATATACATAATTTCTAAATTAAATGTCAATCTTTTATAACTTTATTACAAGAAAGTTACATAAACTGATGTTGACAGCTGGACGCACCAAAACGAGGCAACCAAATTAATCAGTTTGGGGTGTGAACTTTATCTCAGATAGATTTTTTTAAATAAATAAACAAACAACAACAATTCCCATGATAAAAATAAGAAAACCAAGAAGCTATGTTCTTAGTGCTTGATGTTTAGTGTAATCATGCACTATACACACCCCAGAACATCCAATAATCACACTCCTCTCAGCTCTGTTTTTAACCCTACCAACTGCTAAGTGAAATATCTGGATATTTATCTAGCTGAACACTTCACATTTTCACTCATTAGTCCATCAGATGTTGGACTGACTGATCACTCTCTTAGTATAAGCTTCCACATTACACATATAGTCACTACAGTATACAGTACAATCCACTATTAACATGAAAATATCGATAATAAAGAGGGTGTCTTTCATATCTAAATGGGCTAATTTGACATTATTTTCTGTTGCAGCCTTATTTTTTGTTTTCTGGTTTTATGTGTCTGCTCTGATCTTCCCATGTAGTGCATTTTTAAGACTGTCATGAGGACAGTGTAGGTAAGGAAGTTGCCACGTGGAGAGTTATCATAATGTTAGCTTCCAGAGGCCAGAGGGCCTTCTATCCTCTCCTTTTTGGGATGTTTGTTGGCACAAATACTCAGCCTTCCACTGGCAACCAGCATGCTGGGGGGGCAGGGCAGGGGGGAGGTGAAATGTCAGGCGCAAAATGCAAATTCAAGCTGACAAGCGGTGCAGAGAACATGTTCTCTGGGACTCAGGGAACCTTGATATTTCCCAAAGTCAAATGAACTTGTCAGCCAAGACTGCAGGGCAACTATGGGGTTATTTAAAGAGGAGATTCAGAGAGCAGACCGGTGTTACATCACATGCAGCAGGAACTGTTTACATGCAGCTTAGTGGACATGGAGAGCCTTTGTTGTGGTTGTTATCCACCTCTCCAGTCTGTGAGCCACCACCGACTGTCAGGCAGACACCATGAGGTTGGGCTGATACACACTGTGTCCCATTAGTCCTTCATGACATCACTGCTACAAGTTCATCCAGCCGATCTTGCAATGGAGCCGCGACCAGAGCTTTGATTAGCTGGACACCTTTAAGGCTTGAGAGGCAGCTTCAGCCTCAAGCATTTTTCATTCTGACTTCTGTCACTGCTAAATTCAGTCCAAAGAGGATAAAATCTAATGAATTTGGTTATAATCTGTCTTTTTATAAGCACAGCTATTACCTCTGCCGTGTAGGAAATGTTTTTGGCCTGTTGGTTTATTTTTAGCGGCCTACCATCCACAATGCTGAACTAACTGATTTATTTTCTGTGAATTCCTATTGGCAGGTTCTTCAACTGATTACATTTTAGGTTTTATAGGTCAAAGGTCAAGGTATGAACTAAGTTCCCAAAAATCCAATTTATCATGATTGCAGCACAATTAAAAAAGAACCCTGTCTCAGCTAAAGCTCATCCAACTTGCTTCTAACGTGCTCCACATATGTATGGTGTCAAGATTTTACAACCGACTTTGAGCTTGAAAGGTCAAAGATCAAGGTCATAAGAGGCGATTTTGTAATATTCAATACATCTCAATAATATAAAATAAAATATATATTTCTAAACACACGGATATTTGAGAAAGCTAAATTTGATGAAACGTGATAAAAGCTTAATGTCAAAGAGGCTACATTAAACAGCAGTCAAATTAAAAAGGGTGACAGTACTTGTAATTTGTATATTTTTCTATTATTTTTCCCCTGTAAGTTAAGGTTGGGTTTAGCATGAAGACATGTTGAAGTAAACCATAATGAGCTGCCAACATGGCTGTAGAATCTGTTAATGGCTTCTCACATTGCTGTTCTGCATACGTGAAGTGGTTCTGTCAGTAAAAGATTACCACTAATGCATCACACTAAAGTTTTATCAGCACCCAAGAGCTGATGTGTACATTGCATGTTTAACTGATTGTCTTCATTCACCCTGTTGGATGTAAAACACACATTTTTCTTGTTAACCCAATTCGTTTGTGTGTCAAACAGGGGGAAAGTGTTCATTTTGTCTTCCATCTCTTACAAACAGCGTGTTTTATATGGATTTTTTCCCAGATCTGGAGTGGAGAAATGATCACAGCCGTCACTAAGTAACTGTACAGAGAATGAAAGACATAAATCTTTCCTGTGTGGCGTTTGGCTTAAGGCACGAATGACAAATGTGAAATGACATTTTTAGATGAAACATGTGTAGATAAGTCTTTATGCCTGCTTTTAATTCAGAGCTGAAGGTCTTTCCTCTCAGTGCAGGATGTCCTCATGACGCACTCTGTGACGTCTGAAGCCATTCTCCCTTTTTAAGCCCAGGTCTGGGATCGGCTGTTCGAATAAGCAGCTCTGTCTACAATCTAGACAGTGAAAGTCATTACTTCCATATGTGATTTTTCATGTCGGCATTTATGTGACGCAGTATCAGAGTCAGTAGACCATGCAAGGAGAATTAACTCCATATGTTGCACTGCCAAAAGGGGAGTGATTCATGCTTCTAAAACTACACAGTGGCACAGCACAAGGCCCAGAATGCAACACGCCAACACGCCAACATGACAAAAAGCACCAGTGGCGTCTGTGCACCTGCCTCCGAACAGAATGTAACTTTGAGCTTTAGGCTGCTGAGCCAAGTGGTGAGGCTGTTTGTGATAGGTGCATGTGAAACCATTGTTGTCACTGAGCTGTGCACATTCGACACAGCCAGACACAAGTTGGTCCGATACTGTCAATATCATTCCCTTCATCCTACCAGCTCGAAGGGGCTGCAAATGGAGCGCTCCCACGCTCACTCAGGAGCTGTACAAACACATCTCTCAGTGTCAGAAATTCAGGGTTGACCTCACTTGCTCCTCCGTAATTCCCCACATTTCTCACTTGTCTTTAAACCAACAATTCAATTTTTTTTTTTGGACTCTGCTTCAATGTTCACAGTTGTAACTAAAGCTGCATTCCTTTTACCTTGGAATTGGGAAGTCAGAGTCTGGAATGACACCCGATCTGGGTTGGGGAACGTTATGAATATGATAGGAATATGATCAGATTTAATGAGACACAGATTTCACTGCTGTCAAAGTGCAGAGCAGCCATCTTGAAGTTTGAGGTGGAGGTTGGTAAAGTTCTCCTGGTGTTCCAGCTCTGACTGGGGACTTTGAAATGCAAACATCCCAACTCAAAAAACAACAACAACAACAACAAAAAATCCCCCCAAATTTTACTTAAAAACTGTAGTTAAGTTATAATTTGAGGTAATTGCATTGTACTTCTTCCACCACTGAATATCTGTAAATATTATTGTTTAATAAACAATATGTGGCTTGACCTCTGCCTTTGAACATATATCATGTCCATCTGATCAACACTTCACCTGTCAAAAACACTACAAAAGACCACAACAACGATTGTCAGGGATTTACTGTGAAGTGAGGGGGAGCTGAGCTTTAATATGTGATTTGTATGGCAGCTCAAGATAGTCAGAATTAGTGTCACTGTACCTCCTCTTGCGATTGGTGTGTTCCATTTGCAGGTGGAGCCTGAGCTCAGTGTCGCTGCTGTGGGAGCCACCTTGAGCTCCATGTGTTATACTTTTATTAAGAGAAAATATGACTGCTACAGGTTCTGCCTGTCTTGTGGTGTTTTGAGCTTATCTATGGTACATTGATTCTTCTTTGATGTCATTTCTCGTACTCAGAGAAAGAGAGAGAGAGAGCAGCGAATAGACTTTATTCTGTCATATTCTGCCTTTGCAGCCACGGATTTTGCTCTGATATCTGTGTTCTCCAGCCTTATTATTGAAGTGGTCCACTTTTGCAAATACCAAGTGATGTTGTGCTGCAAAACCTGCGCTGAACCCTGACGGTGAGAGGTTGCTTATGCTGAGAGCTCGGCCCAACGCAGATCTCTGGCTCCAAGTAATCTGCCATCATGTAACCCAGCAACTGCACATAAAAACAGGACCCCCCCCCCGCCTTAAACCTCACACACAAACCTCATTCTGTCACACATGTAAATCTGTCAGGTCCAGCTTGACATTCCAGAGAACAATGCGCACGCCAACTCCACAAAAACATGAGCAGCACTCATCATTTTTTTCTACACAAAAAAAGAGAAGCGTTGGTGTAATCAGATTAATTCGGGAGCTATTTTGTTGCCTGGCTGCAGTCACTAGCACAGATCCATAACTTATCAAAAGCTGATTAACACATCAATCCTCCTGCTTGTGCCTGCTGGGAGCGTAGAGCCTCGTGGCTGTCAGGATTACTTAAGTGTGAACGAGAAAGCAAATGGCGTGCATTAACTCTCAGTCCTGTCACCACACACTGTCATCGTCATCACACCTCCAGTTGGGCTTTACGTTTTAAGGCTGGATATTAGAATTCATCTTAGTTCTTCACATTTAAATGGTTTATTGTACGGAAAAAATTAAGAATAAAATGATGTCCTTGTGCTGAATGTCCCGTCTGATCTATTACACCATTCAATCTTTGGTTACGTTGACATCTTAAAGGAGAATTCCGGTATGTTTCAACCTGAGCCCTATTTATCAGTCTTTAAGGATTTAAACTTTCACAAAATACTTTTTAAAAATTACTCCAGTATTAAGTTTGTTCAACTTATAAAAGATAAACAGTGCAATGGAGCTGGGCAAGTGGAAACATCAGAAATACAGTTTTCCCCCCAAAAAACAATGAAAAGTGTATGTGTTTTAGAATTGATACCTGTAAAGTGTGTAAGAGGAGGCAGGAACCCACAGGTGGAAATGAATTATAAATAAATAATAAATTATGCAATCTGAAACAGATTGGAGACTGCAAGGTGGTGACAGAAGAGAGTGTAGTCAGACAGCATTGGATGGTAGATGTGTAGGATGACTCTGATGGTGAGGAAGAGGAAGAGAGCAAATGCGGAGTACAGGATGTAATGGTGGAATCTGAAAAAGGAAGACTGCTGAGAGGACTTCAGAGACAGGTTGAGACAGGATTGGTTGGTTGTGAAGAACTGCCAGATGACTGGGTAACTACAGCAACAGTGATCAGGGAGACAGTGAGGTGTTTGGTGTGTCATCTGGACAGGTGACGGATGATAAGAAGTCTTGTTAGTGGAATGAGGAAGCACAGGAGAGTATTCCGAGGAAGAAATGGGATGGTGAGAGAACGGAAGAGAGTCGACAGGAATACAAGGAGATAGAGGTGGCAAAGGCTAAACAGAAGGCGTATGATGCGCTGTATGAGATGTTGGACACTAAGGAAGGAGAAAAGGATCTGTATCGTCTGGCGAGGCAGAGGGGTCGATCTGGGAAGGATGTGCAGCAGGTTAAGGTGATTAAGAACATGGATGGAAATGTACTAACATTGAGAAGAGTGTGCTGAGATGATGGAAGGAATACTTTAAAGAGCGGATGACTTAAGAATATGAGAGGAAAAGAAGGGTGGAGGGGGTGGAAACTTTGAAACGGAAAGTTAGAAAGATTAGTGAAGATGAAGTGAGAAAAGCTTGAAGAGGATGAAGAATGGAAATGAAGTTGATCCTGATGACATATTGGTAGAGGTATGGAAGTGTCATGGAGAGAGAGCAGTGGACTTTTTGACAAAACTGTTCAACATGATCTTGGACAGTGAGATGATGGAATGGAGGAAAAATGTACTGGTGCCGATCTTTGAGAACAAGGGTTGCAAGTGCAGAGTTGTAGCAACTACAGAGGGATCAAGCTGGTGAGCCACACAATGAAGATTTGGGCAAGAGTCGTGGAAGTGCTAAGAAAAGAAGTGATGATTTGTGAGCAGCAGTATGATTTCATGCCAAGAAAGAGCACTACATACGCCATGTTTGCTTTGAGAATGCTGATGGAGAAATATAGAGAAGGTCAGAAAGACTTGCATTGTATCTTTGTGGATATAGAGAAAGCCTATGACAGGGTGCCGAGGGAGGAACTGTGGTTCTGTATGAGGAAATCTGGAGTGGCAGAGAAGTATGTTAGACTGGTGCAGGATATGTATGAGAGCAGTATGACAGTGGTGAGGTGCGCTGTAGGAGTGACGGATGACTTCAAGGTGGAGTTGGGACTGCATCAAGGATTGGCCTTGAGCCCCTTCTTGTTTCCTGTGGTGATGGACAGACCGACAGATGTCAGGCTGTAATCTCTGTCGATGATGATGTTTTCAGATGACATTGTGATCTGTAGTGAGAGCAGGGAGCAGGTGGAAGATACCTGGACAGGTGGAGTTATGTGCTGGACAGAAGAGGAATGAAAGTCAGTCGCAGCAAGACAGAATACATGTTTGTGAATGAAAGGGAGGCAAGTGGAACGGTGAAGTTACCGGGAGTAGAGGTGGAAAAGGTACATGAGTTTAAGTACTTAGGGTCAACTGTTCAGAGGAACAGGGGGTGTGGTGAAGAGGTGAAGAAATGAGCGCAGGCAGGGTGGAGTGGGTGTAGAAAAGTGTCAGGAGTGATCTGGGACAAAAGAGTCACAAAAGAGAGCAAAAATGAAAGCAAAGGTTTACAAGAGAGTAGTGAGACCAGCAATGTTGTTTGGTTTGGAGAGGGTGGCACTCACCAAAACACAGGAGGCAGAGTTAAAGATGTTGAAATTCTCTTTGGGAGTGACGAGGATGGACAGGATTAGGAACGAGCTCATCAGAGAGACAGCAAAAGTGGAACCTGGTGTCTGAAGACAACATTGCCAAGGTCAGCGACTTTGGCCTCACCAAGACAAAGTTAGTGAGGCCAGATTGAGATGGTTTGGACATGTGCAGAGGAGGGACAACAAATATATTGGCAGAAGGATGCTCAAGATGGAGCTACCTGGCAGGAGGCGATTCATGGATGTTGTGAGAGAGGACATGCAGAGAGTTGGTGTGATAGAAGAAGATACAGAGGACAGGGAGATATGGAGGAGGATGATTTGCTTTGATGACTCCTAGAAAAACTAGGTAAAGCCGAACGAGGAAGAAAAGGAAAGACACTGTGTAAAACAAATGTTTGTACAGACTTTGTTTTTCCTACCTTTCTCTACTTCCTGTTGCTAATGGTGCACACCAGACCTGACCAGTTAATTGCCAAAGGGGCACCGTTTTCCAAAGTTTTACAGTATTTAGGAAAGACAAGCAAATTCATGTAGGTTTATTCCAAAGTTATGTCTGATTATTTAATAGATTACCGCAGCATGTAATAGTTTCTTCAATGTTTCCACTTTCAAAGTGACGTTGCATTGTACAGCCTTTTGGAGGTAAATGGTTCCAGTGTTGGAACTCAATGCTGGAGTAACTTTGAAAACAGATGTATTTTGTGAAAGCTTTGATCCTGAAATGCCGACAAATAGGGCTTAGCTTGAAAAAAACAAGAGTTTTCTTTTAAGTCTCTCCCAAAATGCAATTGATTCAAGGATTAAATCTGCGTTGCTCCTTTAAGGCTCCCTTGGGAGCTCAGATTGTATGATAGCTCCCGGTGGTAGCTTTTGATAGCCGTGTGACATAACGAAACATTCCCCCAATCAGCTAATGAGCTGTGATTCCTCTCAGCCTGCAGAACAGGCAGGCTGAGGTGGGTAGGGGGCACCTCTGCAGCAGGCCCGTCTCATGCGGCTGTGGCATGATGCTAAACTGGAGCTGGCATGATAGTTCCTGACAGCAGCAATCTTGGCCATGAGCACAAGCTGCCTTGCTTATGTAACAGCCCACTGTTAACAGGCCAGTCACCGTCATTAGAATTCATTGCAATCCCATCAAATTACGTCGCATACGAGTATCACAAGACCCAAGGATTGTGGATTTATGAGACACACGGTGACACAAATTCAGTGACACTTGAAGACTGCTGCTCCCCTGTAGTTCCAGGTGGGTGCCCCCCACAGAGCAGCAGGGCACATTGAGAGCCGATTTTTGGTTAATTGCCGGGAAGTAGCTCAGTTGACAGAACAGCGACACTGCTTTCACACCTGTGAGGCTCTCCAGACACTTCACCACCTGTTCACAGCACAAGAGGATCACAGGAGGATTATTTATATCTGTACATCTGTGAAGAGATTGGGCTTTGAGACGGACGCAAGTTACGCTTCTTTCATCGACCATGTCTTATGATCCCCGCCAGGCTTCTCAAACAGAAATGGAATGTGAGGCTAAAACTGGTCATTCTTAGACAAACAGGACTAAACGTATGTTCAGAAAGTAATGTGAACTGTTATGACTTTAAAAAAAGAAAGAAGGTATTTTCCACCTTGTACAGGAAGTCATTTCACAAAGTTTGAGAAGGACTAGTATTAGGAGATAAAAAAAAGATAAATTCTAATTCTACACATAATAAATGGGAGGTTCGGAGGGCTGCAACCCTGCAAACCAGCAGCAACGCTTGTCCCTGTCTGTCATTCTGTCAAATTTGGCGTGAGAGGTCTAAATAAGTGATCAACTTGAAATCTTGACCCTATTAACCCCCCTGTGAAATTTTATAATGATAAGTTTTTGAGTTTTGAGTTAATACATACACACGCGAGCAAAGCAATACTCTCCACATGGCTATACCAATACACAGGTTATATTACAAACAACAAAGCATATTGCAGTTTGAGCTATTGACTTAAAGTCTGTTTGTAAACTAACCACCCCCCTCACCCTTAGTAAGGCTCTTAAAGGGAACCATGAACTTTTGTACTTGACTGGTCATGTCTGGGGTGCACTCCCAGTGACAGGAAGTAAGGATAGGTAGGAAAAATAGTCAAAAACACACACGTGTTTCACTGTAGGTATCTACTCCATGTTATCGCTCATTTTGAGCAAGTTATATCTAATGTTCTGTTTGCATTGTGGGGCATTGTTGAAATAAATGGTCCAAGCAACCAAATCTCATACTGAATTAGTTTTCCAAAAAAAACATTTGGAGGATTTTTAAAGCCTACAAGACTGGGAAATGAGGTGTAGGTTAAAAATACTAGAGTACTCCTTTAAATAGTGTTAAATTACAAATTCTGCCTTATAGATGAGGCACCCCTTCAGCAGAGGACACTGCGCGCAGCACAACCCACAGAACAGCTGGGCCCCCTGCATACATCTCAAAAAAGCTCCCTTAACTGGCTTAATTCATAAAGATGAGAGTGATGCCTCTCCTACACATTTTGCTTCAGTTGAAAATGGTGTTTTCATTAAAAATAAGACTCAGTTATACATTATATAATGATGAACGTGATTATAGGGTAGGCTCTTTGTCCTCCTTATGGCCGGCCCTGACTGGCAGAGAACTGCTGAAATGCTCTGCGAATATTATTTCACTACAGGCTGTAGGCAATGTAATGCTTAGCTTAAAAAACACAAATGCAGGTGTTCCCACGCTTTTCAGATGGAATGATTTATTCATAATCATGATAGCATAATAAAACAATTAACATTGAAAGCACTGACAGCTAAACCCAAGGCCTCTCACACACAGCATGCACCACCCCGACACCAGCGTTCACAGAGACACTGAACATTCCTAAAGGCCAAGAGACTCTCGGCTTCTGAGTCCTCCTGTTTTTTTTTGTTTTTTTTGTTTGTTTTTGTTTTTTTGGACAGATTTTTTTCATGTTCTTTATTTTTTTAATCATTTAAATATACTTTGATATAAAAACAAGCCCACATATGATGAATCAACCATGTTTGGGAACTGCCTCTTTCCCGTCCCTTCCTGTTGTTTTCCGGCCCCTTTGGCCTTTTCACTCCTCCCAATTGTATTTGTTGGAGGGCGAACACGAGACTGGCTCCTGAATCCTCTCTCTTCCTGTTCGGGCTCTCTTCATGAACATTTGAAAAAAAAAAAAAAACCCATGGTAGAGGTGCTGGAGACAGCGCTTAAAAAAAAAGAAAAAAAAGAAAAATGTTTGATAACCTCCTTGAAAAAAGACAAAAAAACCATAAAAAAAGATTTCTTAAAAAACACAATTAAAAAAAAAAAAAAGAGTCCAACTGAAAGAAGTGCTGGAGGGAAGTCTGGAGCTCTGTAGACTGGAGGCACTTTGGCACAGAGCGAAGGCCCCACACCTGACACCACACCAAGGGGAAGGTCGGACATAGGGAGGGATGGAATGACGGAGAGCTGGGCTGAAGGCATGCAGAGCGATACAGAGATCGAGGAATGACGGCGGGAGGGAGAAGAAGAAAAAGCACCTGACAAACGTGGAGGAAAAGGCCAGCCTCCCCTCCAGGTAATGCCATGTTGAGGAGAGGAGGAGGAGTGGAGGGGAAACAAGGGAAAAGAAAAGCAGCCTTCAAGGTGGAGGAGGACAGAGAGAGCAGCGGCAGGTTTAGGAGGATGAAAGAGCAGTGCCCACCGAGAGAAGAGGAAACTGTCTGGCAAAAGCTATACAACACAAACAGGAAAACAGTCCTTGTATGGAAGCACGGGGGGGCTGATGGATGGTCTGGGGAGGGGGCACAGTCCCACAGGACAGCAGGCTGTGTTGGCAGGAGAAAGTGCTGCGGTCCTCTTCTCCTGCTGCAGCTGCTTTACAGCTGTGTTGGGCTTTGTCTTGCCTCCCTCGTCTCCACCCTTCGCCCCTGTCACCTGGGCCTCCTCTTTACAGGTAGAGCTCCTTGGCTCTGATATGCTGCAGCTTCTCCCTCAGCATGCGGAAAGAGGGCCGCACCACAGAGTCCAGGGTCCAACACTGCTTCATCAAGTCGTACACAACGGGCGGGCAGCCATCAGGGGCGTCCATCTTGTATCCTTTCTCTACCCGGGTCACCACCTCTTTCAACGGCTGCGGGACGGAGACACCCCAGCACATATTCAGCTAACAGTTTAGATTATTGTTCAATACAACAAATGGTGGAGCATGCAGAAATAATTAAAGTACACCTAGGTATCACATTTTCATCACCTGCTTCAGCAGTCAAGTGGCACAAATCTAATTATTTTGCGGTCAAGACATTTCACTAATCCTCTAGAGGAATAAAAAATGGTCCCAGCAATGAAGCCTGCCATCTGCTGGTGCACCTCGATCGAGGAGAAGCACAGACATCGGTGTCCAGTTACTTACAATTCTAGGGTAAGGCACGCGCCCAAAGGAGTAGATCTCCCAAAGCAGGATTCCATAGCTCCACACATCTGACTTGGTGGAGAACCTCTGAAAATCCCACAACAAACAAAATGCATTCAGAAAGCTGCTCAGTACTGCACTGAGAACTGAAAATTGTTGAGTGTTCAAGTGCAAATTTCAGGAGTTTGATTTATTAGACAAAACAGAAAAAACTACTTGTACAAAATATTTGTTTTTAATTGGCATATTTAAACTGCTACAAAAAATTGTTGACAGTGATTACCCGGGTATTTTTGCTTATTTTGACATCAACAATTTGATATCATAATACCTCATATCTCCATCTCTGAATCCTCAGCTAAAAGGTTGTATAAGTCAACAAACCATAATACTAGATGACAGCGTTGAAATTGCCATAATGAACAAAGTAAACAAAAACACAAGATATGTAAACTTGAATGAAATATTTCTTAACCCTACAAATTATTTTCAATATGGACATTTTTAAGATATGCCTATTTTTATGCGCAAAATGCAAATACAAAATTTTTATATGTAGCTATATTGAGACCATGTTTTTTAATGTAACATAGTGACAATCATTGCGACTAAATCTATAGCTTTCTGGTGCAAAATGAATGGATACTTTATCTCTTGTGCTTTTTATTTAACATTGATTTAAAGAAGACCCTGCAACTAATTGTGCAGTTGCATTTGCTCTTTAGAATGTACTTTTCTATGCGATATGAATGACACACATGAGTAGTCCAGACCTGTTGTAACAGAACAGACTGCCTTTATGGGGGTTGGAAGACACTTTATAACTTAAACGTAAATAAAATTGACAGCCTCCTTAAGAATTACCCCACTACTTTAAATGTTAACATGCTGGTTCTCATGCAGGTTCTGTCATCCCTCACCTTCTCCCTTAGCGCCTCGGGGGAGGTCCATTTGACGGGCAGCTTGGCAGTGTCTTGTATGGAGGAGGCCTCCTTGGTGAGGCCAAAGTCGCTGACCTTGGCGATGTTGTCTTCAGATACCAGCACATTACGAGCAGCCAGGTCTCTGTGGACGAAGTTGTTGGCCTCCAGGTACTCCATGGCCTCGCACACGTCACTGGACGACACAAGATATGATAAGTAAATGATTAAGGTTATATCAATCCACGACATAGCACTTACTCATTTCACGTGCACATAATGTATCTGTGGCTGCCACTTTCAGCATGTCAAGACACAAATGAAGAGTTTAATGAAAATATATGCAATGCAAAAAAAGCCTTAATCAGAAATGCACTTAATGTTTATGTAGTGAAAATCGAATCCTTTGTTCATCACAAACAAACTCATCGCGTGCCGAAATGGCCCACACTGACAATCATTCATGGCACACATTTATGGAATGTTGCACTTATTTTAAGTTGTGCATCAGCTCAGTGAGTGACTTATGGATAGTGCAGCCATTTATCAAGGAGAAAACCTTCAGCATGGTTGCTTGGTAGACAACTGGTCCTTTTATGTGCACAGTCAAGTGTGTGACCCTGGTCTTTGTAAACTCTATTCACATCCTGACAGATAAGAGCAGCAGCTGAGCTGTAGACCCTGAGCTGCACTGATTAAATATTTCTCTTTTCTACAAGTTCAGAAAGAAGTTGATCAGCGAAGAAGAGGACTCACAGTGAGAACTTGAGTAAGCAGTCTCCCCCGAGCACGGTCCGCCCTCGAGAGCGCAGGTAGTCCACTAGGCTGCCCTACAGTCAGAGGACAAAGGGCACATTTAGCACTCTGAGGTAGCTACAAACAGTATATTTGGTATTTACATTATTAAACCCTAAATTACTTAATTCTTCTCTAGGTTTCATAGATGACAAAAAGGGGGACATTTTTGGGAAAATTGCGGGTCTTGACAGCTAGATGAGAACATTTTTCACTCTCATATCTGTAAAGTACACATGAAGCGAGCAGGAGCCCTGGCCATTAGCTCAGCTACGCATAAAGACTGGGAACAGAACAACACAAACAGTAGCTTGCCCTCTAATGATTTAGTTTTTATCAAGTAGCAGCTGCCAGGCAACCCTTTTACTCCTAGCCAATAATTTATCCAGCCCATAATCACCAGTAACATGGCTTTCATTTTTGTTTGGATTAAACAAACAAAACAAAATATGAGCGTATTTCCAATGCTGTTCACACGGTTTGTGAGCAGCATTGGTTTGTTAAGCGTCGGTGATGGGTGGGTATAGAAAACCAGTGAACATACCTTAGCCATGTACTCTGTGACAATGTAGAGACTGCCCCGTTCTTCAACAATTACCCCTAGCAACTGCACCAGGTTGTTGTGTCTCAGTTGCCTTCATGAACGGAAGAGAGACAGAACAAATGTGAGCATGCTGGCAAACATTCATATGTCTCTATGTTCAAATTTACATGAGAGAAAATGATGAACCAATGAACGTGTAAACTCTGAAACATACTGTCTGTTACAAGTGGCCTCAAGGACAAAAGGAGTAGCTGGAGGATCTTACGTCATAACAGAGGCCTCGGCGATGAAGGCCTGTGCTGTAGCGTCGTTTTTGATGCACTTGACTGCCACCTTGGTCCCTCTGTAGTCTCCTACCATCACATCTGAGGAGAACAAAGGCGAGGTGAAGTCAGCATGCCATATCATTTGTGACTGCGTTTTCTGTTATTATGGCTCCGATGTGTTTAATGACGTGATGCTGCGATCCTTGTGTAATCAGTTCCTCACCTCCAAACTCCCCTTTGCCAATGGTCTGCAGGAGTTTCAGCTCCTTTCTGTTCAAGGCCCAGCCGCCTGCCAAGAGACAGATAAAGCTGAGCGGACGGCACAGTTAACAACAGTCATGCTGGAAGCCTAAAACTAAATGAAAGAAACCCACGTGAGTGCATGCATTATAAAACTAACACAAATGCCAACCTACACAAATAAATATATCAAAAAATAATTGGTGAAGAAGTCTACTTTCTGAATGAAGTTGATGGTTTTGCTTTTCAAAGATTTTTGGTGTAAGAATTAGCCGGGTCAGGTGGGTACATAAAGACAAGTGAAAAGAGGCAGAGGTTGAGGAAGACTCCGTCCTGACATTGAGAGCTGTTGAAGCCCAGCACTAGTCCCCAGACACGCAAAAATCAATTTCCCACTGCTGGTTAATGCCATTAGGACTAGAATGACAGCGGATTCTTAGGGGAGACATTGGCCTTGTCTAAACTGTGCATGCGCCACTGACTTTACGCTTGTGACATTATATAAACACAAGCACAATAATGTCCCTGTGTGCATTGGTGCCAGTGTCCCTGCAGAGCAGTGTAATGAGCCCAGCATGTCCTTACTCCTGGAGAACTCGTCTTGTGCTGCCACCGTTCCCTCCATCAGCTTGGGTTTAATCAGCCTGGTGCAAAGGCCATCCGCATCTTTAGTGTAATGCTGGGGACAGAGTGAGTGAATTTTCAATTAAAAAAGAAAAGAAAAGAGAGAAAAAAAGCATGATTAACAGTTATTTAACATGGCTTTCCTAAATAAAAACACAGTGACTCTCTCATTGAGAGATTTGGGATCTTTGATCACAGACCTTGATGTTCCACCCATCACCACAGTTTGAGGTAGGCTGATCACTAAAAGATCAGTGCACATCAGCTGAACCACAGGTTTGAGCCTGTTCATTCAAATCATTGAGTGGCAGTCAAAACAGAAAGGTAAGCAGAGGTAGCATCTTTTGTTTATGTTGTTAATTGGCAGTGATAAGGTGTTAGTGGTTGTGAGATGTAAAATAATATCTGCAACCAAGTAGCTGGCTCATTGGCAGCAGTAGTGTTTGCAATTTGACAGCAATTGGCTTCCATATTTGTGACATAGCAAATCTAGATCGCCCAGAGTACGTTTTAATCTTTCTATTTAGTGTGTTGACATCTCTCCCTTCAGTAGAGGAATGTGAAAACACTTCTGTAGTGACAAACACATAAAGGCCAATACAATCAAGGAGATCTTAGGGGACATAAAATCATGAAAGACACGTTTGGGTCGACGAGTTTGGAAATTCCATTATGAATGCAGGTTATTATTTTTATTAATGTGATTCCTATTAAAAGTTAAAATTTTAAATCTAACATTTAAAAGACTGCATGTTTTTTTTGTAAGGGTTGACTTTCATACTACCAGTCTTAGACCCAGTTGAATCACCAGGGACTGATGTTCGTAGATTCAATCTGAAGATAGAATCTTTATACAGTGAGGCTGATGCTTTTGGCAAGGCTCTACACAAGAACATGAAGGTGGCGATTAAAGAAGATTCGGACTGTGTTGTGCCGGTCGATGAGAGGGGGGCTCCATCTATTTAATATGGATGGGCTGTCAGTGGTATTTGTATTCACCAGAGACAAAGCATGAAAGAACTTTAATCAACACGTATTAGTGTGAAAGAGGAGAATGGCTGTCTCGTGGGACAACAGAGTCTCTTCCTCGTTTCCATTGGATATATTTCGGTCACAATGACAAATGCTAATTCTATGACAAGCCACCAAAATCACAATTAACATAATTCACTGAAACACAGTGCATCTGAACCGCCATCCTGCATTGATTAAAGTGGCAGATTGGTCAATTGAAAAAATGAACCCCTGTTGGAGACTGACAGCGTGTGTGAGGCATCCAGAGTAGCTCACGTGATGGAAGGTAAGAAGGTTTGTAACATCTATTGTGGGAACCAAGAGCAGAAGAGTGTGTGGGCGTGAGAGGGGTCATTGCATTTGACCGTACGTCTCTGGAAACACAGCAAACCAAACAAACACATGTATATCTGCTCATTATCAGAAAATCTTATTAGAGATTATGAATGCCAATGTCCCATTTGGGTAATATTCTAAAGATGTGAGAAAGAAAATTAAACTTTATATTTGACACATATTTCCACAGAAAAAGAGAATATGTGGGAAACAGTGAATCTGTGTCCAGTGAATCCAATGAATGAGGAAAAGGCTTCCCCAGCGGCTTTAAAACCATAATTTCTGAGCCGCAGCGTTGAGAAACGAGCTCAGCGTGTAAGAAACATAGACAACCACCAGGGGGCAGCATAGTGGAGGTGGGAGGTCAGCTCTGCTGCATTAGTCAGCACTGACTGAGGCTCACATACCAAACGACTGCAGTGCTTTCTATAGTAAATTCAAAAGTGTAAAGTCTAAATATTGCATAATTATAACAGAACAGAGCTCAACATTTAAAATTCTGCTGTTCACTGTGAGAAAATGCATTCTGTTACTGGATAAATTAATATCAACCCACATTAAAACACTGTAAATAAATACCATACCGAGCCCTCTTTGTTTCACTTTGTAGCCAAGTCCACTTTTATCTTTGTACCAGCATCACTGCACACATGAACTTCCATAACATCATTAAATATATACTATTGTTTGAAGGCTGCTGTGACAAGACAGGAGAAGAAAAAAAACAAACACACACACAAGAATGCAAGCTATCCTCACATGCAAGTATTAAAAGAGAAAAGACAAAGGGGAATGCAGGCAGGGGAGAGGATTTAGATATATAGACACCTGGAGAAAGACATTTAAGGATGCGAAGCAAAGTAAGAGATTGAGATGAATATAGCTAGAAGGACAAATACA
>KV751341.1:7774556-7795594 GCA_001698575.1 Mola mola | reverse complement strand
CCGTTGTGGTGGAGAGGGAGCTGAGCCAGAAGGCAAAGGTTTCAATTTACAGGTCAATCTACGTCCCAACTCTCACCTATGGTCATGAGCTCTGGGTAGTGACCGAAAGAATGAGATCGCGAATACGAGCGGCCGAAATGAGCTTCCTTCGCAGGGTGGTTGGGCTCAGCCTTAGAGATAGGGTGAGGAGCTCGGACATCCGGGAGGAGCTCAGAGTAGAGCCGCTGCTCCTCCGCGTTGAGAGGAGCCAGTTGAGGTGGTTCGGGCATCTGGTCAGGATGCCTCCTGGACGTCTCCCTGGGGAGGTGCTTCGGGCATGCCCATCCGGGAGGAGACCCCGGGGCAGACCAAGGACACGCTGGAGAGATTACATCTCTCGGTTGGCTTGGGAACGTCTTGGTGTCCCCCCGGAGGAGTTGGTGGAAGTGGCTGGGGGGAGGAGCGTCTGGACGTCCCTGTTCAGGCTGTTACCCCCGCGACCCGGACCCGGATAAGCGGCAGAAAACGAAACGAAATGAAACGAAAGTCAGACGTTCCTTTTCAGCATATTTTTCATCATTACATCATATATCATTAGTTTTTTGTATTACTGTCTATGCACAGGGTATCTTCTGGAGCAGGGTAGGCAGAGAACTGTCAGGAACCTGGATGACGACTCAACATGCCATGGCACTAGCTAATATATCCAGGTAACTTAAAACCAGGACTTGTCCAGCTTTTCAATAGGTATGCCTGATGTTCCTACAAACCTCTTCGATGACAAAGCAGAAATCTCATTGCTGATTGTTGTTGTTGTTGTTGCTGTTTTCCTTTAACTTTTATTTCAATTATTTTTTTAGTGTGTTGAATTGAGGTCCCATTTATATAAAAGCAGAGTTGTAATTTTAAGGATTTAGTATTTTAAAATATCACTTATCTAGAGACCTGCAGTGCTATACACAATCATACTACAACGCGGCAACACACATACCATTGATTTATGTCACTCTCCTTGTGTGAAAGGATGTATTATCCGCTAACAGTAGCTCTACCCTCTCCACTGGTGAATGGGTGGTAATCAGCAGCTATAATTGATTTAGCTCGTTTTCCTGCAGCTGCCTCCATCACCCCTTCCACCTCATCTCCGTACTCGGCCTCCACAGACACAGAGGCCCTTGTGGCAAAGCAGCTTAATGGGGGTTGAGTTGATTAGATCAGTGTAGGCGGCTTCTCCGATGGACAGCAACTCCTTAACTTCCGCTAATCCGAGTGCAGGCGCCAAGCAGATTCCCGAGAGATGCACAGAGCCCTTTTCTGGACAAACACTAGCTGCCATGGCCATGGCAATTACGTGTAGTATTTATTGCATGGTGTCATACTAAATTACATAACAAAGTCAAATTTGGTAAACAGTTTTTTGGGGACCATAGGAAAGGAGGAAGTGGGCAGCAGGGATGAATACTCAAGCTTGATATAGCCATCATGGTCTTACATATTGTCACATGGGGGCAGAAGAGAGAGCAAGCTGTTTGAGCCCACTGCAGGAGGCCAGGATTGTATCTACTACCCTTAGTTATTGGACAGGGTGAGCAGGGGGACAGAAGGCTACAGCTGAACCCCTGCTTATGTAACCCAGAAGAGAGGGAGAGGTCCTCTCAGAGACATCTCTTAGTCATTTTCTCACACAAAGAAAAAGAGAAAAAAATAATTTTATGAGGCTAATGTAAAATTACCACTGGGGCTCTTTAGACACACAGATGCCAGAGTTTGATGACCATATGCTCAAAACAGTGTGGAAAAGCTGAATGAGTTGTTTCAAAAAGGGAGGTTAAAGCTTTCAGCAGCAAGTAATGAAGTGTGAAAAGAAGGTTGAAAGTCCACTTACTTACTGATCCCTCCTGATGTTACAGTGACGTACCAAGTTCCATAATACTGCTGAACTAATGCTGACTCCTACGCTAATGATTTTCCAAACATTTGGATCCTCAGATTTATCTCTGTATTTCGAGGGAGCACACTGCCTTACAGACTTTTACATCAATCAGTTTAACTACGCAAGACAGCTCCTGATATTCTCAAGTCTTTCAAGACACTGAACTTAAATGTTATAGATTGCGTATGACTGTATATACACAGTCCTCTCCTCTTAATCCTACAATTCCTAACTTCACATTGAAATTAAATCTTACTCCTAATCTGTGAAGCTTTAATACTAGTTATTATCATTTAAGCAATACATGCACAATCGTTGGCTTTAAAATTACAACATCTCTAAGCTATACAATGATACTGTAGTAGCCTCCATGCTCTTGGCTTGCCTGTCGTGTTTCATTTGCATATGCCTCTTGTTATGTCTTCCTCTTTCTGTAATAGCTGCCGTTTCAAAGAGCCTGATTCAAATACAGTGTGCAGCTGGTTGTGGTCTCTGTAACAGGCTGACAGACAAGGAAAAAGCGAGCATAAAACAAAAGACTTTTAGAGATAGAATTTCCATCCTTTGATGCCTAGCCTGATGTTTATCTCGGAGTGTTTAGTAGGAAACAACTGGACTTCTTATCTTGTTTGAAGACGTTTCGCCTCTCATCCGAAAGGCTTCTTCAGTTCTGAGGTTCAGTGTGGGAAACCCAGGTATTTAACCCTGAGTGGGTAGAGACAATCACCAATCACCAACAACGAAGATGTGTTTTGAAACCAACAGCCTCCTTTGTTGGTGAGACAATCACCAACAAAGAGGACGTGTTATGAGACTAACAGCCTCTTTGTTGGTGAGACAATCACCAACAAGGAGGACGTGTTTAGAAAAACAACAGCCTCGTCTGCGGTCGTCTGGCTAGGCATCGTGTGAGTCGTTAAGGTCACAAGAGCCCGGGTGTGAATCACTTGAGCGTGTTTGCCCCCTCACCCTTGGTTCGGAACCAAGGTGAGGGTGAGGGTTCGGAACCAAGGGTGAGGGGCGGGTGGTGAGACAATCACCAACAAAGAGGACGTGTTATGAGACTAACCGCCTCTTTGTTGGTGAGACAATCACCAACAAGGAGGACGTGTTTAGAAAACAACAGCCTCGTCTGCGGTCGTCTGGCTAGGCATCGTGTGAGTCGTTAAGGTCACAAGAGCCCGGGTGTGAATCACTTGAGCGTGTTTGCCCCTCACCCTTGGTTCCGAACCAAGGGTGATTCACACCCGGGCTCTTGTGACCTTAACGACTCACACGATGCCTAGCCAGACGACCGCAGACGAGGCTGTTGTTTTTCTAAACACGTCCTCCTTGTTGGTGATTGTCTCACCAACAAAGAGGCTGTTAGTCTCATAACACGTCCTCTTTGTTGGTGATTGTCTCACCAACAAAGGAGGCTGTTGGTTTCAAAACACATCTTCGTTGTTGGTGATTGGTGATTGTCTCTACCCACTCAGGGTTAAATACCTGGGTTTCCCACACTGAACCTCAGAACTGAAGAAGCCTTTCGGATGAGAGGCGAAACGTCTTCAAACAAGATAAGAAGTCCAGTTGTTTCCTACTAAACACTCCGAGATCAAGATGACCTGGATGACTGAGAACCTTCACGGACATATAGCCTGATGTTTGAAATCAACAGTGCACTTTTCCTTGCTGAAGGAGACAAAAAGGAACAAGAGTGAAACCACTTGCTCAGACACAACACAGCAGATATGGCAAAATTGGAGAAGAAACATAGCCATGGCTAAAAATGCTATTTTGATAACTGCTGCATATCGCCTTATTTCTCTGTTTTTCTTCAGTATACCACTTGACTTGAATAATTTGATCTTGACTTAAACTAAAACATTAAGCAGGTTGGGTTCCTCTTCTGTTAGCTCGATGATACTTACGGCATAAGACTGAGTTTTCCTCCTGACTTGACTCCTTCCCTTTTCTGGACATAGTTAGCTGGGATGGTGCCCTCTCTCCCCACTGTGTTCCTTGCTCTGTACCAGTTTGGATCCTGAAACAGCAAAACAAACAAAAAAACCACAAACATTAACACTGGTCCTGCTATTAAAGTACAGTGCTTCTGCGGGTGGTGAGCCTTCCTGTGCCTGTGTAACCACACAGAGGTGTTAGTGAAAGTGAAGTTATAGATTTACACACCTACAAGAATCTGACACATAGTGGAGAGTGGATGCATGCAGTAAGGCTGCTCTAAGGAGGATGCCTCTAGCTAAAAGCAACACACTGACTCAATACACAAATCCATTTAACTGAATTATAGTCACATGCATCTCAACTCTTCTAAGTTTATAGTTGGGTCCAGATGTATTTTCGCCAACCACAGAGTTTTTATAATTTTGCTTCCATACACCAACACAATGGATTTGAAATAAAACAATTAAGATGTGATCAAAGTGCAGACTTTCAGGTTTAATTTGAGAGGTATCACAAAAATGTGGCATTTTCCGTTTAGGAATTAAAGACATTTCATGCATAGTACCTCCATTTTCAGGGAAGTATTTGGACAATTGACTGACAAGCGGTTTCATGGCCAGGTATGGTATGTTCCGTCGTAACTTCTAGACTAGTATTTTCAATAATTTGAGCTGAAATACAAAAACTGAAAAGCAGTCTTCCTTTTAGGAAACATGACGTAGAGTAGAGACAATTTTCCCTGTGCTAGTGCTGAGGTGGATTGAGGGAAAGCAAAAACAAGTGCTGAAGCTTTTGGAGGTGTCATGGCTTTAATTCATTTAAATTTAGTGGGGTGAGAATGGCACTAATCATGTGGCAGTCCTTGAGGTTTAAGATAAAGACGCTTTTTCCTTCATCTGCGCATTTCATTCAGTAATCAGTACATCATTAGAAACTTGGAACACAAAATCTGAACAATATAGCCATAAATGAAGAAGTGAAGTAAGTAAAAGAAGTTAATTAAGAAGTTTTTTAACAATGAATTCTTAAGTCATTTCTTGTCATTCCTTGAATAATAATCATTTGGCTGTGACAGCAGCTTTGGGGGATTTCCAAAGACTTACCCTGGTGGCTCCAATAATGGTCAATACATCTCCTTTACAGAAAGGTAGGTCCTGTTCGTTGGCAGTCTGGAAATTGTACTTGGCTACACACTCAGTGCCACTCGACCATGGTGCCTACATCACACAGGAGAGAGAGGAATCATTAACCACACTGAAGTAACTATGAGAAGCCAAACTGAAAAAATTGTGAGATTGAACACAGGAATAGAGTCAAAATAACAAAACACTGAGGAGGGCATGGAAATAATTAAGTAAAGTTGTTTGCGGGCCCAAATCTAGTGACACAAAACACATTTTGAAACAGAGAAATTATTCACTATATTTCGTTATAATGCCAGACTGTAAGCAGCGTTCTGTTAGATAAGCCTGTGTTCTTTGTGTACACTGGCAACATGTGTTTTTCTTCTTCCAGTCTCAGGTCATGTTATTACATGAGAGTGGAATATTTAAATGGCTGACATTTAAAAGACAGATTACAAAACTGCTATTTATGTTCAAGGGGTTTGAACAACAATAACAAATGAACCACGGTCACAAATGTTTACATGAAAACTAATGATTTCTGTTTTTAAGAATATACACAGTATTGCAAAAGAAAGCACAATACCCAGATGTATAGCTATGTTCTTACACCACTATACAAACTTATTTTCTAGTTCACAGTTTTGGGGTTTGGTGTTTATCTTTATCTTTGTTCACTTTGTTAAGTTTTTATATTTTACTTACGTTTGTGAACTTTTCTCCAAGGTCATCATTTTTAATGACTGATGTGAATGTGTTTATTTAGTTATTACTTAAGAAATAAGAAACTTTAAGTAATAACACAAATGTGACTTAAAACAGATGCTCAAACACAAAGTTAATGCCTGACTGTACGCTCTTCGGCAAATGATTCTTAATTGGTAAACAGTTATATAATATGAACATGGCCAGATGGGATGGAATCTTTTATAATATATTATCAGTATCATTATAAACTTGAGTCAGCATTTTTGAAAACACATGATAAATATCTGAGTATTAAATTGAATGCACCTTCAGGGGTGAGGCATAGATCTCAACAATAATCAATAATAGCTCTCATAATAACTCTCAGCGTGTGCGTGTAACAGTAATTCCTCAAAGCTAGAGATTAAAATACTCAGTGACATTAAGATTAGTAACTGCATAAGTATTAAACTGCAAAATGCAGAACCAGAAACATTTTTCAGGCTGGACAGTAGAATTTGGGTTTTCATTTTTTGCATTGAGGCTGATTACTTAATTGCTGTACGTTTCCATAATACATAGACTCTACTTAATATAGTTACACTATGTAATCAAGCCCCAAGAACTAAAGTTGTGCTCCCTTTTGGGAAAAAAAAACAACTTTCTGATAAGAAATTATTGTGTGAGAGAAGCCTTTTTCTTTACGTAAAAGTGTAAATATGAATTTGTGAATGAACTAACATTGTAGTTCAGGTTTTCATTCAATTATTTCTGTGTGAATGAATGCTGAATTACCAAAAAAAATGAAGGAGAACATATTTTAAAAGAGGTTTGAGAGCAGATGCCATTTAAATGGCACTGATTGCCAAAGATTACCAAAGAATTCAGTATCAGTGTGTTGTTTATATGATTCTGGTGATGTGATTCATTAATGTGTACAGTACTGCTGAGAGTTATCTTGAGTGTGAGGTATCATACAGTACAGCTGCATCAACGACCGTCATCTCAAGCTTAAAACTTAATGGGACAGCTAGGGGGACAGTGTGCTACTTTGAGACGGTTTTAAATGTTGGTGTGGTGTCTACAACAGGAGATGGACAAGCTGACCACTGGCACGTTGCAGGCACTGATGGTAGTAGACTGACAACCCCCGCTGCTTCTGAAACCCCTGTAGGAAGGAGGGTTAGAGCGGAGAGCCGCAGGACTGACAGGAGGGTCTTTCATGAAACTGTGGAGCAAGGGCGCACCTGGGTGTCAGGTTTTTTCCCAGCTAGAGATAGAATTAAGTTATTTCATTTATTTTATACATATTTTATGTTCTAAGGTTTGTCTGTCACTACTACTTGGCTGGGCTCAAATGGTATACTAGCTGCTGAAGGTACATTAAATCAACATTCACATTAATGGCAAGTGGCGTCTGTATTCCCGCAAAAAAGGAGTGAGGACATGTTGGAACCCAAAGTTTAAGATTTTCTGATTTGGTCTATACCTAGAAATCAGATACTGCCTTATGCTTAAGATACATCTTCAAATTAGGTGAAAAGAACCTGTTTTTTTCATTTGTGTCCATTTCATTTGTTTATTCAAGAAGAGTTATGTTTGCTTGCATTTATGGTGCAGGAATTATAGGAATTACAAGTATCTTTATGTCTCCGATTGAAATCAATATTAAAGCTTCTTTACAACTAATACATATAAATCATACTTAAGTCTTAAGATGGGATGGGAGCCAGTGAGATTTAACTAACTTTATTTATTTTTTTCTTTTCCAGTGTCATTATGAATGAATTTCATTGCTGCCTTTTTTAGGTCTGTGTAATTTAAGTCAATCATCAATATTATCAAACAGCTACTGTCATAAAATAAAACCCCCAAACTAAAAATAATGTTTGTTTTAGTTTAAGATGAGGCTCTCTCTCTCACTGGTTAGCTATTGCTAACTTTTTTTCGAGTGTGGTTTGTAGCACACAGTGGGCTTGTTACACACAAACACAAACAAAATAGGTTTTAATTGCAGTTTTGGCTAATTATTAGAGCAAACCACCTTCCCGAGCTTTAATTGATAAGTGTTCCGTTTTTGTGCTTTCTCAGACATATGGTTTGTTCTGACAAACATTAAATGAAGTCATTATACCATTGATACTCCCACAAAATTTGCTTCACTGACTATTTCTTGAAAAGACAGTTGTATCCATTATCAGTCACTCTGAATAGTGTTAAAGTGAAAAATGCAAGCGGAAGCAAGGCCAAATATGCTTAGTGTATTTAGTTTAAAATGGTAGAGCAGTACAATGTGATCAAAAGCAAAACATGAAAGAGCGAATGACATGACAAGAATAAACCAGATAACAAAGCAGCAGGTGTGAGTGAGCAGATAAGGTCCTTGTAAAAACTGTTTTACTCCTGACAACACAAAGTACATATGAATGTGTCCAATACAGTCTCAGCAAATGCAATATAATGACTTGGGAGCAATGACTGCGACTTAGGGGAACAAAAAAAACTCCCTTTTTTTTTACCAATAATGATTTCCATGTGGTCACTTGGTACTTTTTTTTTAATAAAAAATTGTTTTACAGTAAAGAATGTTTTTTCAAGGGAAATTTCCTTGAGGATCTGCAGTAAATTAAAACATAGCCTAGAGAAGCACACAAAGTATCTTGAATAAATCGGGTAAGTATCTTGCTAAACATAAAAGTATCATCAGAAGAGAAATGCGAGGCAGACCATTGTTTTCCTCAGTTATGGCACACTGGCTGTACTCTCCTCAACTGCACTGCATGTTGTGTTTTTCTACTGTTCAAGGGAAAAGTTCAAGTACTCTTGAACACAAGACATGGACTCACTGTCCTTTTCCAATAACTGCCGTGGCACAGAAATAATATGTAGTAGAGGTGTGACAAATCATATTGCATTTGAAAATGTGTATCATGATACATGATATATATTATATATAGTCATCTATAGTCACTATCGTCATCATCCTGCAGTCCTGACCTGTATTAAGTAGAGAAGGCGTGATGAATTATGAAGCTAAAAGATATAACAGAACTAAAGTTGTAAATCAGTGGGAACAAATTTCTCTTTCAAAAGCCCACAGAAAAATTGTGAATTGTGACTTTGGGTTACAGAATAAAACTTGATTTGATTTGAATGAGTTTCCAAGTGCTCGATGATTTAAAAGAAATGGTGATGTAATCCAGGTCAACCCTAACATACCCCTGTTTCATCTTTGAAAGGCTCTATATCTTCTCTCTTAAATGCAAGAAAAATATAAGCATAATACATTTTCATGCAGAAACTGAGACATTCACTGTATCCCCTGGTATCTGTCAAAATGACAATTTTCAAAATTCTTTGTATTTCAATGACCTTTGCTTTTGGCTACCTGTAAGGCGCTGGCATGACAGTCTAATTAAAGTGCGGGCCTGAAGGTATGTAATATGTGGGCTCCAATATGCTGAAAAGGAGCCAAAACAATTTGTTTTTAACAACAGGAAAAGGTCTCATATCTTCCACTTTGTGGTCTCCATTGCTCTTGCACTTGTTGCTCCAAGCATGGCTGCAAATCAGTGTAGTTTGACCTTTAAATTGTGATTTTGTTGCTTACACAGAGCTGACTGGAGCTTCTCATTGTGGTGCTGGTTAACATGCTGCATCATTTTGTTGTGCTATTTGTGTAGGTCAAGGCTTTTTTACAAACACAATTTTGTTGTGTCAGTTATCACTGGCCGCTACCATGTTTTTTACTGTGGTTTACAACTTGTTTATTGATCTGTGCAAGTAAAGCAAAGCCACAGTATATGGCATCATCATCCTTCTGTTTAAAATGTATATCGCGATTCAGCATTGCAACCGACCTGAACTGATACCAGTTTTCAGCTGTTTCAAAGTGCATCATTATATCCTATCTGTCGAAAAACAGTCCTTTTTTAGGCTGCCATTTCAAGGCACCTTCTGTGCAGCATATCCCCATTTCATCATTTGTATAAAAGCTGGGGTCAGTTTCAATGTGTTTCAGATCCAACTCTGGAGGTAGCATCAGAGGTGAATCAAAGGCGGGCCGGTGTAAATGGGCAACTCGGCTAGCCGGATCATGGGTGGAGCGCTATGATGGCGCACAAGCACAACAACCAGTTCACTCGCCATCATGTTACCCCCTCTGTTTGCTATATTCCTTAACAGCAATGAAACACAAGCACTGGTCTATATGTAGAGCAAAAACCAGCAACAACCAGCAAAGTCTAATATGCCACTTGCATAAGTCAACTCAATGTAAGTACTCTCAATGTGTCAACAATAATGCAATAATGTGTGTGTGTGTTAATGTGTGCCATATGCAGACAAGTTACGGATCCGTACACAAATAATGTAACTAAAAGCGCCTGATTATTAGAAAATATAAAAAAAAAAATAGAAAAATTGTTCAAGAAAATAAATGACGTTATAGGTGCCCATATTGATGCTTTACAACACACATTCAGGGAATCAAAAACCTATAAAATATAACCTTATTTTAGTCTCTAAATATGCAATTTGCCATGTGAAACACTTCATAGGGGCCACCAAATCACAAAATCAAAATTTAATGTACAACATTCCAGGTTGACAGCTTGGGTTCTTCCTTAGCTCTGTGTGACTGTGCAAAATGTGGGTAGTGTATATAAAGTGTTAATGCTTGTGTGCAGATGCAAACCTGCGCACTAAGTTTAAAAAAACAAAAATACAAATAAATAAAGTGTGTGCTCAACTTACGTGCATCCCAGACATGGTGAAGGGATTTGGGCAGCAGGTGTCCTCAGGCAGGTAGTGGTCACTGTTTAGCTAGTACCATCAGAGCTGTTAAAGGAAAGAAAATGGTATTAGAAATACAATAAATTCTTTAAGAAGCTCAATGCAAGCCAATATTCTGAAATTGGCATGCTTTTTCTGACTTGCAGTGCACCCCCAGATAATTATTAATCTGTCATTGTTAGCAACATGCGTATAGAAGAGCAGTTGACAGAAAGACCTCAGCTAACAACACCCATTAGTACGTTATTTTAATATGTTTAAATTCTGCAAATATAACAAAGACATGTCCACAGTCCTTACTTGACCATAAAATATTTCTCTTCTATACACACACTAAGCTGAATATACAAATGGGTAGGGGGTAAACTGACAACTTGTAGAATGTACCATGATAAACAGTCCTCCAATGAGTCGGGTACCAATGGGGAACCTGCAAAAATGTTTTGTAACAGGTAAAAAAAAAAAATGTTTTATATAAAATTTATGTGTAAGGGCACACAAAGGGTAAAAATAAACGAGACAAGGGCGGGAGAAAATAAAAGAGTGCAATATTTCACGATCTAAATCACTAATGCCATCCGGCCAAGTCAACAGCAATGTTGTTTTATTATGAAAGCACGACGCAACCTTTCCCTCCATGACATCTGGCCTAAATGTCACTGATGTTCTGTGATGTTGCACTTTTCTGGTAGCTGTATGTAGATGGAGGCTATAAAAGCAAAAACAGCCAGTGGACAACACTGCTACACAGATAATACATCATTGAAGGTAAACCAAATGTTTGGGAAAAGTCTGTTGTGACAAAATAGCTGCAGAAGCACTGCAACTGCTGCAGCAACTGAGAGGCACTTTTTTTTTTTTTTTTAAAAGAACACAGCTCTTAAAACTTGTGTATTTAAGTAGTCCACGGTCAGGTTGCGGTACTTAAATCAACGGGTCTGGGTGCTAATGAGTTTGATTATGGGTTAAAATAAAACACAGACACATTTTCATACCAAGAAAAGGATAGGTGCAGATAGCACTGCAGAAGAAAAAGAAGTTTTGGTTTAAAAAAAAAAAAAAACGCAGTTTCTTAAAATGAGTGACAAAAATACACTAAATATCCCTCAGCTGTGCATATGCAAATACAGGGTGTCTAGACAAAATGTCAGAAAAAGTGTTAAGGTAATAAGGACAAGAATGGATTCAAAGTAGGGGCCATTTTTATTCCTTTGACAAATACAGTTAAGTGCTCATAAAAGACAGGTAAAACATACATTGTTAGCTGAAAATCTATATTTTTTTAACTCCTAAATGGTCTTTTTTCATAATATTATATGGATTAGAAGCAAAATCTGGATTTCTGAGAGTGTTACTAAGTCAAGTCTGTTGGGCATGTTTGCAGTTTGTCATTAGTATTTTGAGGTGACCTTGTTGTAGGAAAAGGAGACCCACTAAATGAGACACACAAAGAAAGAAAGGGAAAGATTAAAAAGAAAAAAGAAAAACTTCAAGTGTCAAGAGAATGTACCTGCATCTTAGTTTGCGCCTTCGCTATTTGTGTGCCTAGAGGATTACACGTGTCCAAGTGTGTTGCTGAGTGTTTAAAAGACTCTTGTTTACTTATCTATTTGTACTGTAATGTTTTATTGTTAAAGACAGGAATAAATCAGTGGCAGCATACTAAATACTGTTTCAAGGTGTAACAGTTAACTGAGTAAGGCCTCCCGCAGAAGTCTTCATTAAAAGCATCTCACTTCTGACCTGCCCAGAGAACAGGAAGTTGAAAAGGGGAGGGAGAAGAAGGAAGTAGCTGACACATATTTTCCAGTGCTTCATATGTGGGAGGGAGGGGCTGTAGGAGTCAAATTTGGCCTTGGGTACTCTGGTCATGGCCTCTCTTTGGACTGACTTCAGCCATGCTTAACATGGCCATGTAATAGGACATTACAGAACAAAGCATTGTAAATAACTTAAATGAAAACCATAGCTCAATTATTCAAGCTACAAATGTGTTCTTATCCCCTTGTTTTGATTTCACATGCATTTCTGAGGTGACCTGACTATTTGCCAGCACGCTCCCTGAGAGCATCTATGGCAAAGCTTCACAGGACAGCCATATCCTGTGCTGAAACAGGAAACAGCCTAATTGCAGACCACTGAAGATCTGTATGCAAACTGACTGAGCCAAATATATCCAAGGCCAGGCTGCTCTGCTACACCCAGAGGGCAACCACTTCTTTCTCGGTGTCATTCTTTATGTCTAGAGCAGCAATGCTGAAAAAGAGCAGTGCGACTCACCAACCCACAGCAACACTAACAAGCGGACAGTGGAGAGACAAGAGTGTGCTATTCTTATCTCTTTCTCTCCAGTTCTGAGAAATGCCTTCAAGCTGTTCAACAGCTTCAGCATCATAGTGCTTACACTGCTCTCCTCAAGGTAGTTACAGTAAGTGGTGCTCGGTAAGGGCTGTGTGTAAAAGGAATTCTTCTTAAATCTAATTTTCTATACAGTAACAGAGTACAATGTACAGCCACTGCAGTACATTGGTGCCAAGGATATGAACTTAAAATAAATGCACTGTGATAATACAAATGTTTGAAGAAGAACAATATCCTGATTATCTATGGAGAAATTTTCAAATCACCAAGAAAACAAAACAAAACAAACAAACCACGGGGCTCTGTGTGTGCTGATCAAAACAAAAAATGACAGCTCGGAATTCCAATTTGAAAGCTTATAAGCTAATAAGAAAACTGTTTATATCCTTTTTAACAGGATTTAATGATTTAACAAATCTGGAAGGCTATTACAACAATATTGATTTGTGTGTTTATGTTCTTATGTGGCCCATAAACAGCAAATTACTGATGGTAAATGGTAGAAGATGCGTCACATAGCTTTAGTTAGAGAGCAGTTAGACAGGTTTGAATTACATTGTGTTCCCACCAGCCTTGTTTGGTCCCGTTATATCAACCCCTGGAGTGTTTACCCCCCTGGTGTGGTCCATCTGGGTTGGTTTGAAGTCTTAGACCTCTGGTGCGAACCAAACACGTGGACTCCGATCTGATTAAAAGAGGTGGTCTTGGCCAGCTTGCAAATCATCACTGGTTTAACCCCATCCACACAAATTACTGCGTACTGTATATGCATCAAAATGTTTAGCAAAAGAATGAATCAGAATGGATTTAGCTGAAGTGTTGAGCAGTTTCACATAAAAGTTAAGAAGTTGTGTCAACAGTACATAAAACAAAATGCAATGCACTGCAGAAAAGTGGCAGCTCTTCTGCTATTAAGGACAAATTTATTTGGTATGACAACGTTGACAAAAGTTGAACCCAAGACCCAAGATAAGCCAGCTGTCTTCACGGTACATTCCCCTTATTGCAGAACATCTTTCATGAAAGGCACAAGTTATTAAATTATTCAATCCTTGTTGTCTGACCATAGATTCATATACGCCATCTGTTAATATCTTCTGATATGCACTGCAGATTAAGACTATCGGGAAATTAACCTGTCGATGGTCCATCATGTTGGCTGCAGGAGAAATTGCAAGGTGTTTTCTCCTTTTTACCTGTCCGACCAATTATTGGAGGGAATTCTGTGCACAATACATTTGTGTGAACTCCAAGTGAACCAGTTGAAAAATGAAACAACCTATTCAACTCGCTTCTGGTGTGGGGAGGCGAACTATTAGGAGTGAATACGACCTTGTATACAAAGCTCTTCCAGCTGATGTTGCCCTGCAAAGCAACTTCAACTGAGTTCAAGGGATTTTCTGTTTTGCCAGATTACCTTGTGTTTATTTGCAGAAGAGCAGCCTTGCTTTTCTTGATACAGCACAAGTTAATTTGAATACGGGCCAATAAAATGTACTGTAAGCATGATCAATGACTAGCTGCATGCAGAAAACCTTCACGCAAATCTTTTTCACAAATGATCCAATTATATGGCTCTTCGTATTTTGTCTAACATTTAGAATTCTAGTTTTCAGCTGCCAAAATGTGCATCCCCTCCTAATTTACTCCTTCTGTGCAACTGGAGCTGTTGATGACTGTCATAGCAACAGACTGGGAAGTGCTACATCAAAAACTGCTGCTATATCTGTGCAACGTTGCCTTTACTTTGCTGTGCTGGATGAAAGTAATATTACTAAGGTTTGTATTTTATGTGCCATTTTCATTTTAACTACCATAGTGTTGTGTCCCACTTTAACAGGGCTTTTCTTGCATAGAGAATTATTGGCAGACCCCAAAAAGGTTGATTTCATTCTTCAAAAGGAAAAATCACAGACTAAAATGATTAATGGTAATTGAGAATAAAGCAGTAATAAAGCATTTCTATAGCAATAAAAATCCTCCATGAATGTATAACATTCATTTATCAAACAACAAATAAGACTTTTTCTTAAGATAATTTCCCCCTTCACTTCAAATCAACCAGCACTGACTATATGCCAACCAATCATGCACTTTTGGAGTCAGTACTGGACGCTGTAGAGCGGAGAGTATGGAACTGCAACAAAAAAAGTGACCACATTACATTTCCTCATATGAAAAGTATTTGACAGCTGGCCTGTTTGCAACAGAAATGATAAGCACAGGGAACAAATATGATACCCTCAGCTGAGAAACTATGCAAATAAAGTAAAATTATGAGGTTGCCATGTTTAATATTAAACAATTTGCATTTTGCCTGTGCATCACTGTCACTGTTTCACATTTACATTAGAGACATTCAATTGAAGCATGCAATCAATTACTGAAAATATTATTAATAAAACAAAAAAAACAAAAACAGACACTGTCACTTATCAATTACAAGATTATGCTCAGTACATTGTGGGTATATGTAAAAATCTTATTGAAAGAAACACAAAGGGCATTTTAGGTGCAAACCAACAATATGTACAAGTCTAACAATAAGGAACAGAATCCATAGATAACCTTTGAAAGTTTCTGGCCGGCCTGACTACATCTTTGAATGATATCATACCATCAGACCAATGACTTTTCGGAAGCAGATAGCAACTGTCAACCTATATGTGGCAGAGTGTCAAAAAAGAGGAACATTTTTTAATAAAATTTAAAACAATATTTTTTAATAAAAAAAACTCAATTTTGTAGACCTGTCCAGACCATATTGAAAAATGTGTGAGATACACAAAACACTATGGCTGCAGATGTTTTTAAAAAGTGGGAGAGCATATCAAAACTGAAACAGTAGAGATCAACATATTCATTGCTTTCTGTTTCAAAAAACCTCAATAAAAAGTGGGTGCCTGCTACATTAGGCAACTAAGTATATATGCTGATTGGACTAAGTACTTTACATAGGTCTTTCTGCATAGGTCTCAGTGCAGAAAGGCAAAACCATCATGCAACTCAATTTCTCCAAAGAACCCAAACTAAACAAGGCCAAATGATGGTCTTTTAAAAATGACAAGCACGCTGTTTGTGGCTGATCATTTCGGCTGCCCGTAATTAATGTCAGAATAATTTGGAGAATAACGTAATTACAGACAAATGAAATGTACTGCTTGTACAAGTTGTTTGTGCTCTCAGCAGTTGATGTTGGTATGAAGCCAAAAAGATAATGAACTCCGCTCTGTACCACAACTATAAAACCAGTGTACAAAAAACATCAAAAGAACTTCTCATTAGCAGATCACATCACATTCTTCCAATCAAACTTTCATTCATATCAAATGAAAAATTAAAGTTTATGAACATGCAAATTTTGAAACAGTATATGGGTTTACAGGGTAAAATAGGTTTTAGATTCAGTAGTCTACAGCTGTAGAGCAAAATGTAGGGTCATGCATAACTTAATTGATCAACTCTCTCTCAAAAAACCCTTTAGTTGGTCTCAGTTTCATTACTCGCTGAACATGTACAATAAACATGTGTGATATGAATAGCGAAGAATATTGAGACTCCGTACACACTGACAAACACTGAGCTAAAAGATGGAAAAAAAAAAATTAAGATGAGGTGTTGATTTTCTGTACTAATGAGATGTTACTTTAGGGAGGAATTATATTTTTGGCAATGTGCCTATATTACTTATTGGAGGTCTTAAAAGCCCTCTTTAAAGCAATCCTTACATCTGAATGTCACCATTCAAAGAGTGCATAAAACATATTGCAATATAACCTGTCCTTCCTGCTTGGGTGGAGTGAGAGTCAGGTCTCTTTTACATGTGTTAATCTTTCTTACTACAGACGCTCAACCTCCTGGTACAAGTGGTGACAGTCTCTATTCATTTTAAACAGAGTCCTAAACCTAAATTATGAAATGATAATACAGACAATGGTGCTTATTCTATTTTGTAAACACAATTTTTACCAGTTTTTTTTAAATTCAATTTAGCGACTTTGTTTATATTTCAGAAATTTGTAAGGTGCTTTCATATCAATTGCACAGTTATTCCCTAATCTCTGTGCAAATTAGACAATTTGAATGTTATGCTGCAAATTATTTAGGAGCTGCTTTACGGTAGTATTTCACATGGTTTTAATGATGATGTACCTTATTCTGTTGGCTACTGAACATAGTCTCAGCTAGCTTTACAAGTCCCAGAAACACTTGCAAAGTGGCAATCAAAATCAATTTTGACAAAACCTAGAACTCGTGCTGTGCCACAAATTTAGTCAACAGGAAAAATGTAACACAAATTACACTACTGGTCAGACCTTTCAAACAAATGATATATATTTTGTATTACTATAGAGTAAAAAAAATCTCAAATACTTTTGAATGTGGATTGGGTCTTGTTCAGAAAAGAGATCACAGAGATTGTACCACAAGTAAACCTCAGCCAATCCTTGAAATATTCAGATAAAAACATGTGAGGAAAAAGAGAGGACAGAGTTGCAAGGGATGGTGGATAATAAAGGAGAAACTCATGGAGCAAAAGCAAGGTTAAGACTGAAAGCGACTTACTAAATTATTACAACTGTGTACTTGTCTCTGCCATTTGCCGCATGAAACATTTTTAAACTATAATCTTTCAATGTGTCACAGAGTTTTTCTGTGAATCTCAAACATTAATTTTTGTAATATTCAAATTATTTTGAATTTTTTTATGCTCAAATTTTATTAGTAATATTAACTATGTATGCCCATTAACACTTTACAGTTGCTGATGCCTTTATTACTGCCTACAAACCAGAGGATTTTGCTGGAAGGCCAGGTGTTTTAAAAAGTAGCGGCTGCTGCTGTGGGCAAAATCAGTGTGAATCTCTCACTGAAATGACTACAGGCAGCCTAAAAGATTTTTTTTCCCAAAATGTGAGTAAATTACAGGCCTAGAAGAGTATGGTGAGATTCAAGAATGGTGGCAACACATTTGTAAAAATAAAACACATATTCAAGTAAAAATTTCATCATTCAAATATTAATGAGTTGTCAATGACGAATTATATTTGAACCCCAAAATTTGTTCCAACTGCCCTAACCCAAACCCACAATCTGCATTTCCACTGCTTATCTTGCTATCATTGCACTAAAGCAAAGTCATGAGTGTGTCTAATCCGCAACTGTCATTACTTTATTCTAATCTAAGTGAATGAAAAATACAGAAGCAGAAAGATCTCCCCCAGAAGAAAACAGGTGGAGAGACAGGCAGGCCTCTTGCCTGCTGCTCTGACGTAACAAGTGACAGACTCAGGCTCGCCGCCGATGACAGATTACAAAAGCAGAGAGGCAGGAAGTGGAAGAAAGAAAGGAAGAGGGAAAGAACTCCCCCTCTGTCCTCCCACTCAGAAGGGAGGAAGGGTAGTGGTGACAGCTTATTGTTTGAGCTCTATGTGCTGTGGTTCCAGTCTCAGCGCACCCTCATCCAGGCCTGGCTATTTATATCCTCTCAATATGCATGCAGGCAGAGGCAGGCTGCAGTAGTTTAATCATTGCATATATTATGGAAGTGCTGCATTAAAGAGTCTATGCTGTGACACAGCCATGCGTTTACTACTTTTCTTTAAGGATTTCCCTGTTTACGTATGCACAATGATCTGTATCCAGGAGTGTAAGCTATAAAAGTAAAACATTTTTGAGCTATGTTACTGCGACTACATATTTAAAGCAATTTATCATTCCATTTTCCAAGCGAGACAGGGAACATTTTATAGACAACAAATTTAAACAAAGAACTCTCAGGGAGAATGTCATGGGGAGAAAATGCATGACTATTCATTTCAATTAATACAGCTCAACAGCATGATAATGACAGGACTATTTTGTCAGACAGAAAAGGGCTACCACACAAGCAAAGAAGACATTACACTGAATGCTATCACAGGCTGTATAGAACAAAATTTAGCAAAAATCTAATGGATGAAATTAATTTAAGGCAACTACTTTTAGTCTAGTCATTTTAACTAGCAGCGCAGTGTAGAATTACGGACGTTGGTTTTCCTGCCGAGCTCTTCCACAAAACTTCTAATAGCAACTTACAAGGCAATAAAATAGAATGTCACTCAAAAAAAAAGCCTTACAAATTCACTCAGTTTTTAATGGTTGCAAAAAGTTCTCTAAATAAATATAACTTAATAACTAATAATGCTGATCCGGATTCCTTGAGCACATCAGCACCATGCTATGGCTGCAATATGGCCGCCTGAGCTGGTTGTGGCATTTCTAGACAATGCATATGATTCCATTAGGTGCTCTGAGGCACATCTCAGTTGTGCCTCTTTGCTCTTCTCTAGGGAGAATGATAGAAGCTGTGTTAAGACGCACACTGATGATCAAGGCATTGATCATCAGTCAGTAAAAGTACTGGTATACGGAATGAAAAATTGACTCAAATCATTTATTGCCCTTTTTTTTTTTTTAGCAAAACATGCACTGCAACTTTAATTGCTATAGCAATATTACAACAAAAATTTGAAAAACCATATCAGTACACTGTGTCTCAAGTCAAGACAGAACCAAAACAGAACATTTGCAAGAAACAAGAAACAAAACACAGAGGGAATCCAACAGACTGTGCATTACATACATACGTACAGTAAATGCACACCCACACATATAAACATACATACACGTATACAAGTACATGTATATAGATGTATACTGACTAATGGATAAAATTAAAAGAAAGGGCACACCTCACCAGTGTGTCAGGTTGAAGAAATATAAGGACCCCATAATTTCATATATATATCTTCCCTATCTATCAATCTGTAATAGAGCCTTTCATAGGAGGAAATCTTAGCCATTTCGTCGAACCACTCCCTCACCAATATATCTCCTTTAGTTTTCCAATTTCGCAACACTATCCTGCATCCGGTGATAAGTGCTGTTCTGCACCATGAGCTCTGGTAGATATTTAGACCACTTCACTTTGGCACCACACCCAATACACAAAGCACTGGTTGTTGTATCAGTGTAGAGGACATCACCGTACTGATAAAAGCGATCATCTTAGAACAGGGGTGGGCAAACTTTTTAGCTCAGGGGCCACATTGACTTTTAAAATTTGACAGACGGGCCAGGCCAGCACCAGATGCATACACATCAAACATAAACATAAAAAAGACATTACAGTGTTAATACTTACATTCACTTTTAGTGGGAACAGTGTTGTTGATCACCCTTTTTTGCCGGTGCATCGAACTGTGGTGTTAGTTTCGTTGTGGCAATTCTCAGAACAGATCTGAGGTGTTCATCACACACATACGTAGAGCCAAACAACACCAGCATCCTCTGAGCCATCTTCTGGATGTTTGGAAATTTGGCTGCGCTTGCGGTGTTACATTGGAGATCAATCAGTTCCAACTGCAGCTCCTGTGGCGCCGTTTCAGGGTCTTGTGTGAAGGGACATGACACCAGCCAAAGTGACTTGTCAATTTTTCCAAAATCAGAGAACCGACGGTAGAGTTCTCCATGCAGGTCGTCTAGTGATTTCCTGTATTTTTTCACATGTCGAGGGGCCTCCTTCAGCGTAGCCAGTGTGGGGAAATGAGCGAATGACTTGTTTGACATTTGCTTTGAGAATAAAGCTAGATTGGTTTTGAAGGCTCTGACGTTTGTGTACATTTCATGCACAAACTGGTCTTTCCCTTGTAGCTTCACGTTCAGCTCATTCATGTGTGTCAGTATGTCCACAGCAAAAGCTAAATCACAAAGCCAATCTGTGTCACTCAGCTCAGGAAAATCGTCAGCTTTCTCAAGTAGCTCCAAAAATGAGATAATCTCCTGTTTGAGCTCCCACACTTGTTGACATACTTTCCCCAAACTTAACCAGCGGATATTGGAGTGGTAAAGCAAGTCCTGGTGATCAGCGTCAGTTTCTTCAAGAAACTTAATAAACCGACGATGCTGAAGTCCCCTCACTCGAATAAAGTTAACGAGTTTTACAACTGGCTTCACTACGTGGTTAAGCTGCAATATGGATTTACACAGTGCTTCCTGGTGGATTATGCAGTGTAAGAAAATTACCTCCTGCTCAGGATTGTCCTCTTTCACCCTCTCCTGGATTCTTCAGAGCAACCAGACGTTTTTTCCAGTCAGGTTTGGCGATCCATCTGTGGTAACGTTGGCGAGCGTACTCCAAGGTAGCTTGTGCCTCTTGATGACCCCCGACA
>KV751341.1:7735306-7771685 GCA_001698575.1 Mola mola | reverse complement strand
ATTGGGTATACTGCTGCTTTGCTCTCTGTGCAAGAAATCTCCCTGTTCTCTCCCCCTTGTTCATAATATTTATGTTTAGTTCTGAATAATGTATATTTGACTTTCTTCTGTAATATAAAGTTGTATTTTGCTTTTAATTTATTTAGTTCAAGAAGAGTCGAGTGGTCGGATTGGGTAGAGTGCATCTCTTCCATTTTTTTACTATCCCCCTCCAGTTCATGGAGACGTTGAACAGATTTCTTTTTCAGATATGAGCAGTGTTGAATAAGTCGACCTCTAATAACGGCCTTAAACGCATCCCGCTCCACGGCTGGATTTGACACTGAGCCTTCATTGTTCAGCCAATAATGTAGTATCTCACTTTTGATAAATTCTGACTGCTCATCCTTGAGCAGGGATGAGTTAAATCTCCACCTAATAGGCCGAAGTTTTGATAATTGACCCAAACGTTGTGACAAACCCACTGGCACATGATCCGATGATAGGATGGTACCTATAGTCGTTGGTTCAGTGATAGAGAGTAGTGATTTTGAGATGAGAAAATAATCTATCCTTAAATAAGAGATATGTGGATAGGAATAAAAAGTAAATTCCTTGTCTGAGGTGTAAAAATATCTCCAAACATCAACTAAATCTAACTCTCCTTCCAATGTATCAATTGCTTTTCGTGCCTGTGAGGGTCGTGTAATACCCCATGTATACGTTTTATCAACCTTAGGGTTCTTAACATTATTGAAATCCCCACCTAATACTACACAAGAGTTTCCAAACTGTGTAATTTCATTACTAACCTCTACAAAACAAAAACCCGGCAGGTCCGCTTTTGGAGCATATATGTTCATAAAAGTACACCTAATACCAAAGAGTTCAGCAACTATAGCTAACCATCTCCCCTCCTCATCTGATGGTTGTTTAAGTATTTTAAAATTAAAATTCTTCTGAATTAAAATGGCAACTCCCCTCTGACTAGAACCTTTTATTTTAAAACAAAAAAATAAATAAATTGCATCAATGAAAAATATATATAATTAACATGTTTGTGTAGGTTCTCAGTCATCCAGGTCAGGACTTCTTTTTGTTTCTGAAGATATTTCATCTCTCGTCCAAAAGGCTTTCTGAGTTCAAATGTTTTCAAAACCAAAAAGAAGTCCGGATGCCTTCAACTAAAACACTTATCAACAATGAGAATAACTAGATGTCTCACTAATCACATCCCTGAAATATTGAACTTACTCATACTGTATTTTATTGATCAGAGTTGAGGCATTAAAGTGAAATGAGTTCAGAAATAAAGCATCAGAGACATCTGGATCAATGATTGTATTCCTTGGCAACATCAATCCATTAGCTCTTGAATATGAGATTAAGAGGCAATGTTGATGGTGGAGGTATTTGTTTGTCTGTGCTGTAATGTTGAGTGGAACAGAAGAACAGAATTAGAGAATGACCGAGAACTACTACTCTGGTGTGAGTGCAAATGATATGCTGGAGCAGGGAGAAAGCTCCCTAAGTGGCGATGACAAGGGTGAGAGATGGAGAGGGTGCAGGCTTCGAGCCAGAACGTTGTCGGGCTTTGTAGGGATTGGTGCTCTTCTGACAAGACATCTGCTTGGCAAACACACTCTTCAGCCTTTGCTTATGCTGCCAATGCTACTGAATTCTCATTCACAACATACGCAATACCACAAAACTACACACAAAATGCACCTCCTTCTCTCACCTAATATGTGCTGACACTTGCATACATATTCATGTGCATTCTTGGCAACCACAGCCATATGCTGCCACTCATACATGTGCACACATACGTACAGAAGTGGTTTTAAATATCCCAGGGGTTTAGAGAGAATGGGTAACGAGGAAGAGGCAAAGCAGCTTACTGCTTTCACTGCATGATGTCCTCTTTTGATGGCAAGACTTGACACGTCCTCCATTCAGACCAGTGGAGGAGTAGACGAGGGAAGCAAAGCACAGGGATGAAGACACAAAGAATGTCATTAGCAGCAGCCATAGCAGGTTGCTGGTGCAGCATTAGTGATGACTGCAACTCCAAATCTCTCACATAAAAGAAACATTCAGTGGCAGCACTTACACCATTGAGAAAAATCAGACAAGTGACTCAGACAAAAAAAAAAAAAAAAAACACAGGAAGAGAGGAACATTGGTAGAAAATGGAGACAGAGAGGGAGAGGCTAAAGGCCATCCAAATTGTAAAAGGACAATGGAATACTATTTGGTTCAAAATAGAGATTATACAGATTACCTGAGCAGGAAGCAATTCCCAATTGAAAAATAAATTGATTCTGAGGACCAGTAATTGTTTCATCTTAAGGACAGACTCAGTATCTAGACCTCAAACTTGAAAGTTCTAAGCTTTGCAATATATAATGTTTTTATTTATTTTATTATTTTTAAGTGAACCTGGGGTTACCATGATATTCAGCTCATGATGAGGCTAAACTCGTAGTCTGGAGCACTGTTGGACTATTGAGGAATAGTCAAAAACTGTGAGCACCTCACTTAAACCCCAAACATTCAGTGTTTATCAAGAAAAGGTTGGATTATGGTAACAAGTTTTGTGGAACTCTATAAAGCAAAGCTACCTTAGTTCTTGTTATCTGGGCAGGAAGCCAATTCTACTCAAAGTGTGTGTGAATTTGTGTGTTTGTTGCTGTTGTATGTAAATTTGCATGATAGACATGCCTTTAAGGTAAGCGTATAACAAAGTGTGATAAAGAAATCATCAAATTGAATGGAAATTAATTTGCTAGACAATATTGTGTGACTCTTATTTGTAACTAGCAGCTGTTCTCGGAACATAAAGCTGTAGAGGCAGAGGCTGATACAATCAGTCCGATCAACAAATTTGTGTATCCACACCAAATTAGTTTCCCACAAATGAAGTAATTTGCAAATGAACACACAAGAAGGTGCCAATAGCCACCCTAAATCACTGCAGGCAAATGTATCCTTTGTGACAGCGTTCTTGACGACTTAATAGGAGACAGCACAGCGAAAGTGTGATTGTGGCTGTTGCAATAATTGCAAAAATTAGTAATCGCTCTGTTAACAAGCCAACCGCAGTGGATGACAAGTTACCCTCACTACCGCACAGGACCTAATGTTCCGACAGGAGCAGTGGAGACTGCACTGATAGCTAGATCGAACATTATGTCCAGCCTTTGGGAGCATGTGAAGTCACGGCAATCCACCCTGCAGCCGCAACTGTATCCAAGAGGGTTCGGGTTGATACCGAACTCAGCCACTACAGAGATGAAAACCACATAGATTCCAATGCAGAACCATTTGGCTGGTGGCGCAATAACCAGGTCAGATCTCCTCTATTCTCCAGAGTCGCACCCAAGTACATGTGTAGTTGAGCACACCGTTGGGGAGTTTTTAGTGCCGCAGAGAATGTCGTCACACTTCTCCACTCCTCTCTTCGAAACCTCACAATGTTGGTTTTCCTCTCATCCTACAAGCTCATAACAACCCATGAATAAATATTACAGACATTAAAACTTAGGATACAGCGTCTTTTATCATATTCAGTGCCTTGTCGTTCGTATGTTTTACAGTTCCTTTGAAAAAATACAGTCACTTCTCTTCCCACTGTGTTAAGATGTGTTATTATTTTGCAATCTTCTTTATTCATTTTTTTTAAATACAATTGGTATATGTAATCTCTGTCTGTTTTCTTAACGGAAAAATAGTATGGGTATTGCCCGTTCTTACTGCGCCCTATGTTCTATATTTAATTAATGGAAAAATTTCATAAAACTATCATCTGTCTTTTTTAAAAGATGTGTAATTCAGATTAAGACTGTATGGGTTTAAACAGCATCACTGTAGGATACTTGTTTACAAAACAAATATGGGTGGGGTGTAATAATATCGCATATTGTGCTATTAGGCCACATTACTGATGACACGGAAAATTGCGTCATCATGACAGCCCTAACTGTGACATAGAGAGATTTGCTGACAGAGACATGGAGAGCAAGGGCATAGCTAACAAAGTAAAAAATAATGTAGAGAGGGGCAGTAGATGACAGAGATGGTGGATAGACAGACATAAAAGTGCTGAAGAGTGCCAGGTTTCTAGGCAGAGTACTGTCTGCTGGTCCTTATAATATTAACAGCAGTCATCTGTCAGTTCCAATGCCAACAATGAATAATAGAGGCTCCACCCAGATATGCCAGCACTCTGAATTATTAATTCACAACCACAGACTTGCATTAGTGCACAGTGTGGAGTATGCTCCACTGTGGGGTGCAGTCACATTTGCCTGCTTATACTGAACCACATGCAGCAATCACATTTTTTCAAACACAGATCTTCACAGGAATTGAAAATCTGTGTCTGTGCCCTTACCAAATATCTGCAAAGGCATTTAACACATGCACATCCTTGCATTCTTATTCATACATTAACAGGAAGTGAAATGATAGCACTCTCAAATTACCTGGCAGGTTTTTCCACAGAAAACATATCTGGCGCAGAGCTGCTGATAGGCTTTTTTTTTTTTTCAGCAACAAATTTGTGGTTTCATATAAACTTACTCTTTCATATTTCAAAACTATTATTAAGAATCGAGGAGTTGCGTGCTTTCAGACAACACATCTAAAAGGAATTTATATTCGGGATGGTTGTTCCACAAACTTTAAAACATGGAATTTAAAAAAAAAAAATAATAATTCAAAAAATTGCCCTTGCAATAGCTCGCAAGAATGACCTGTTAATGATCAGTACTGTTTCATCCACATACAACCTTAGAGACAATATTAACTAGGTCAATAGTTTCTTTTCATAGGCTAGGTTAGGAAATTTAGCCTAATTAGCTGCAAGAACAGCCTGACAGACAAATCTGTGTGATATTGCCCTGAAGTAACTTATGCAAGGGATATTTATTTCTATAAGTGAAGGTGTGACTGTTCAGTGTGTCTGTTTCTGCCTTCATTCAGCAGTCCATTAATGACAGTCTCCAAAAGATGAATTCTGAGAGTCCAGGTCTTCTGCACAGGATACCTTAGGAATCATTCCTGACGACTTGCAGAATTGGGCTTAACAATATAGAAGTTGAAGTCTTTTCACACATGGCGGTTTTCTTTAATTCCTTCACAGAAAAGGGTATCAATAAAGTTTATCGGGTAAATTGTTACTTAATATCAATATTGCATTGGCCCAGAATGTCCTTATTGGTGCATCCTTAGGAACTTCTGCACAAACAGTGCATTGATAATCCTGTTCCTTCTCATAGGCCACAGACAGGTAAATAGCCTTAAAGTAGATCATCTGCAAATATAATCTTAAATATATAATCACAAGAACAGGTTTATCATATTTTTGGCTCTCACGATCAAAGTCGCTCAATTACTCCAGGACTCTTTCCGATTATTTCTAACAGTTTAATGGTTAGTCAATTAATGGTTAAGTTATTTCACAAAAAATGAACCAGCTAATATTTTGATATTTAATTAAATATACATAATCGTGTAGTTTCAGCTTCTCAAATATACATATTTTTTTGTCAGTCTCTGTTTTCTTAGCCTTCTATGTTCACAAACTAAAGACATGAGTTTGGATGAAACAAGACTGAATGAAACAAACTTTAAAGGCCAAATTTAGTAATACAAATAATAATTTACAGATTAATGAATAATGAAATTCAGTTGCAAATTAATGTCTGATTGACAAAAACTAAATAAAAAAATCAACATATTAAATGAGTGTTGTATTGTACAGTTAGTCAATACAGCAGACAAGGGCTCTTAAAATTTTACTTGAGTCACACCATTACATGCTGATGCATAAATTATCACAAACATAACAATTTTCATACTTGGTCTAGAAATATTGTTTTACATTAAAAACAAACAAACTGGTACTTTATTGCAACATTATAATAGTAACATAAAATGCCTCCTATCCAATAACAATAGACAATGCAAAAAAAAAATGGAGAAGTGATTAATCAGGTTGTAGGTAGCAAAAGTCCACTGTTTAAAGATTGTCTAGACCGAAGATCTGAAATATTGACAAATGCTCATGGCAGCTTTTTACGTTGTTCGCTACGCACGGTAGAGTAAAAATAAACTGACGAGGAACGAATCGCTTAAAACAATCCTAGTGCAAGACTTACTTTCGTTAATGAAAACTATGATGAAAATGTTCGTCAGCGACCTTTTTTTAGATGCTGACGAGCAAAAAATAGATCATTGATATCAAAAGCTATGACGAACATTACGTTTTCATTAACGAGACGAGACTAAAATGTTAGGAGTGGATGAACGGACATTCAGAATGATGATATTCTCCCTGTCTACTCAGTCTGTCAGAATGTGAGCGATGAGTGCAGACTGAATCTCAACGTTTGAGATTTCCTGCTTTGTGTCTGTGTGGGAACCGAGTAACGCCGCTCACTCCTACTCTACCACACATCATATGCATCAAGTTTGAAAGCAAACTTGTACCAAACAGAGGGAAGACTTCTGTCATTAGGTCATACTTTAGGGTGGCAGTCATCACCTCTGTCCAGAATTTAATCCTGTAGAGAGCCGTCACTGTGGATATTTATAATGCAGTATGTAGAATTCAAATTCTTTGCATAAAAAACTCTAGATTTGGATCGGAATCAAACAACAACACTACTAACCGACAAAACAGAATGTCTTTCAACTGAAAATTGTGGTTTTGGTGATTAAATATTCTTTAATTCACTGAACCATAAAATAACACATTTTCATGAAGTATGTGGTAATTTTTTATAGACATTATTTCGTGAAATTTACAGAAAATGTACTATATCGCGATCGTATCATCAAACCAAAGCACTGGTGGGAAAGAAGGGAGAGGGACACTTGTGGGGGGAGAAATGAGAGACGAATTCAGTATACGCGCTTTGTCTCAGCTCTTGCCACCGGACTAAAAATCTTTCTTGGAGACAACCTGGTGTATGGAAGACAGTAAGTGCCCAAGTAATAATATGTATATAGACTTGACTGAGCATTAGTGACTGAACATGCGCATGAATAATCAGGAGTGGGTAACACATTTGAAGACATTCTGTGACAAGTATTACTGTAGTTGAGAATGAAAATGTAGAGGGTAAAGGGAAAGCTATCAGTGTTAGCATTAACAAATTAAATACAATTAAATTCAGATCACTATCAGCAATCACATGCTGTAATCCCATTTCCTCAGTTGACTGAAACCATTTCTAGTAGAAACCATGAACTGAACTACCATACTAGTCGAAAGACAGAAATTCATGTGATAACTTATACAATAACTTGTAAAGAGCACAGCAACATCACAAACTAAATAATCAAGTAAACGTAATAATGTCCACAGAGAAACCAGTTGGATTAATGATGATCGATTTTTTACAACCTGCCCTAACTATGTGTTTATGTCTGTGGACAAATATTTTATGATTGTTACCTTGGACAGAATTCTTTCATGGATATAGCATTTTCACAAAACAACCAGCACACATGAAATAACAACATGGGATCATACTGCTGTATATCAACTCAATACTATCATGATTGAAAACGTATGACCTATGCTTATGGCAAACTGTATGAGACTACTCTTTTTCCCCGCTGAAACATTCACAACATAGTAATAAATAACCAACAAAGCAATATTGCTGCATCAAAATGTTAAGATTTAAATGGTTAAAAAAAAAAAAAAAAAAAAAAAAAAAAAGAGGCTGCTACAGCCTTACTGAAAGTACCATAATGATGAAATTCACGGGTTCCTGAGATTACTTTATTTATTAAAGTATTCGAGTACTTGTTAATAACGTTATTGTTTGAGTAGCGTCTTACTATTTGCATACCTGTGCAGTGTTGTTTTTGGCCATTTTTGAACTTAGTTGGTGTTACATGCACCATAACAGCCGTGAGTGAGGCCTGACATATTGACCAACACAAAATATGTGGCATTAAACTTACAGAAATACCAGCTCTATGTTTAACCACATGTACTTAAAGGACGAGAAGTAACCAGAGGAGACAGACAGCAGATAGTCATGCATCACATTGTCTGCTAGCTTTGTTAGCCTATAACTGCTGTGATGATGACAGAGCGGTGAAGATTAGCCTGCTCGTGCTAATAATGAAAATGCTGACTGGAAATTGCTCCCATCAAGTTTGTTGGATGGAGAAGGTTATGTTTGGCTGGAGTACAAGCCACGAGAATGAAAAGATATATGAGGACAGTGGGACTGAACTGAAGGCTGATTAGTGATGTGTTGACAAGGTGGGTGTTTCTACAGACCTTACAACCTTAAAGCAGCTGCCGAGGAGTGGGGCATGTTGGCAAAGGTGTGTGTCAGTATACACACAAAAAGTCATTCATATGTTTCATGGTGCTTTGTTTTTGTGTAAAACATACCATGTGTGGTTGAAGCATTTACTCTGTTCCCTAAGTTCCAAATAATCTAAGTTTATAGAGCCTTTGGTGTCACAGAACATTTTGTCAATATAGTCCACTTTTTCATGTTGTAAACATATGAATTTCTCTTGCTGTTTTGGTTTGAAACACCTTTTTTTTTGACAGTTCTGTTTCCTGGAGGGCAGGAGCTTGATGGTTTTCTGTGGATGATATCAAAAAACTCCCAAAAAACGCTCAGGAATGTCGGCTTGGCTTTAGCCATTTTTGTGTCCAGGTAGCTGACAAACTGAAGCACAGGGTTGTTTGAAATTTGTACTGCGTTGGTCAGGTGACCATATGACGAAACACTGTAAACTACTAATAAAATGAAATAAAATAAAACTTCGGTACAAAAGTTTTAAGTTATGATAGCTTGGCGACATGTCCAATGGGCGTTGAAAAGTTTATTTAATTGATAATTATTTGCCCTTTTATTTTCCATTGTATAGTTTGGCCATTGATATTTTTTTTGCCAGCCGAATACACATGATAACAGCTAAAAGCCAGCATATATTGGCTAATACAAAACATGGCTGAGAGTTTAGTTTCCAACTTTAATGCTAAAAGTGGACGTATCTTTACTCTTGCCTGTCAACCTCTCAAAGCAGAAAGTTGTGGACATATAAGATATGGATATGCCTACTCTCAGAGTAGATAAGAGTAGTATAGATGCATTGTGTGCATACCTCAACTCTACATTGAATCATGGTTCCATCTTATTCACCAATACACTGATACCCGCCAACCACGTCATTGGCTGACATCAATATTAAGCTGATAAATCAATGCATCCTTTTCAATGACCAAAATAATTACGCTGGATGAATGTGAAATATTTTTTAAGAATTTTCTAGGCCATCACACCAAGTTAAGCAGCAGTTAGCATTAACAAGACGGAATGACCAGACAACAACATTTAACAACTTACGCCATATCTGCAGTTAGGATAGTAACTCTATGCTCAATCTGTGTAACTTGAAAAATGCTGGTTGAGATATGGACAAACTGGACCGGCTGTCAAACTTAGTAACAGTAAACCAAGTGGCAATGTTTGTTTGAGGCTTATCCAATGAAAGAAAGGATCTGGCACAGAGAAGTATTTGAATGTAATTAATTAATAAAGAAAGAAAGAAAGAAAGAAAGAAAGAAAGAAAGAAATTTCTACCGCTTATTCAGGCACCTGGAATATGATAAAACAATAACTAGCCAGCATTTAACATGGATTACCTAAACTATAGTGGCCCGTCATAGTGACTGAGCAGAGCCAAAGTTCAGCCTTCTATTTTATTTTTTTTGTACAATTTGTTTATGATCTCCATTTATGTCATTTAACCTCTTGAAATTGAAAATTGTCATGTGGATAATCAAACCATTCAGCAACAGGCTACTGGAATAGTTGGGGGTTGTCTGGGTTGTCATCTGACTTCAACCTCTGGTCATACTGTTGTTCATTGACTGCCACATATTGCAGGTATCTACTATTGCAACATTTGCAATATGCTCAAAATCTTTTTTTCTATAATGCATAAATTGAGTCCCTAAACTTTTAAAAAGCAGCACCAATTCGACAGTGCAAAAAAAGAATTAGAACTTAATGAAATAGTACATTCTGGAAATGCTAAAATACTGATTTACCCTCCCAGTGGCAAAACTCTGGAGGCCGTGGGCAAACTGAAAGACTGACATGTGTCAGCCCTGGGGCTCTGTTCATTACCTACATTGTGCAGCAAGCCAGCAGGGATGGCAGCAGAAGCCTCCCGGTCTTAAAGGAGCTGCCTGACTGGCCAGCCGCTGACTAGATGAAAAGGCCTTACTGAGTATGCCCAAAAGATGGCAGCCATAATGCCACTATTTACTGGGCAGCACCATCAAGGATAGGTGTTTGACAGTCATAGCTCAGCAGCTGCTGAACTCAGAAGATACAGGAGAAACACATCAGTGAAAAATATTGATGGTGTTTAAGAGGAAAACTTAAGGACCTAAAATCATCTATTTAATCTAGATGTCCACTCTGAACATGTGGCCCTTTTACAGTGAAGAGTTGAGTGCATCAAGTCTGAAAAGAGACAAGACTGTATAAGTTGCTGAAATACAGCATATAATAGGTGAAATACAGGTTCAAACAGCCCCAAGTACCTGCTGACTTCTTGCAAACGTAGTTTGCAAAAGTCCGTCTGTGTGCAAGAGATTTGAGTATGGACATTTGGAATCAGCTTAATAGACTAAAGAATTATGGAGGCAAAGAAAAAATATTTACAAATTGTGTGACTATGTTACAGCTAAATTAGTTACCTGACTAACAATTATTCTTCAACTATCATGATAATGGATTCATAATTTAAGTATTCTTAACTCTGTTTTTTTGCAATTTAAATTTTAAAAAATCTTAAAAGTTTGAATTTGCACAGCTGGATGAGATTACCTTGGACTTTTGGTCCCATCTATGGATAAGGATAGCCTTAATACAAGGATTGGAGGAATGTTATGTCAACACAGAGGGCTAGTATTCCTTACAGGGAAATCAATGGAATGTCATCCACAAATCAGAAAGAATGTGTTGATCAGCAGAGAGCGAGGTAAACACCACACAACTATACACGGTACTACTAAATGAGATACCTTTTTAGTCTCTTGACTAAACACTTGAGTTTTAAACTTTTAAACTTGAATTTAAAAAGAGGAAACGCTGCAGCTGAAGATTATATGATATTTTCAATTTCTATCACTCCTAAAAAAAATAACCGTAGCTTTGCAACTTGAAATGTCTACGATTTTAGAATGCACAAACCTTATCAAGCGCAACGAAATGCATCATGGAGTGCAATCCATGTGTTTGGGTATAAAGACTCTCACATTTCCAACAACTCTTTGGGGCAACACACTAAACCAGGCTATGACATGCCGACAACCATGAAGTAAATGCTCTTGAATGCATTTCTAGAGACATCTGTGATGTCCTGTTGCTCATGAGTGTCAGTATACTGTTAAGCTCTGCATCAAAATCACCATGGTAAAGCCATCATCTGTTATTTCACTTGCTGATTAAAGAGACAGTGGAAATTGAAGGGAAGAGGCTGGAGGGGAAAATGAACTAAATGCAGTCATTGTTTTGAGGTCAGCAGGGCCCTGGCCAGCCTTCAAATGTGCAATGAGATGGTCAGTGGACAGACAGAGGAGCCATTACTTCCCTGCCGAGCACATAAGCCGGGCTCAGAGCTTAACGAAGATAGAAACACAGCTCAGCTCCTTGCAGCTTTAAGGATAAACCAGACAGCTACACCCCCTTCTCCTCATTGCACTGCTAAAAAGCAGAGAGCTGACATGTAGATGGACTTGCAGACACATCCTGTCACCTTTGTCTTTGTCAAGCTGCACCTTGATTACACTATGTCTACTCACTAGTCAGTTAGATAGGGAAGAAGCTATTAACAAAGAGAATAATTCAATCTATAGCTCCTCTGCCTCATTACTAGATGGGTCAAGTAACAGATGGAGAGCTTCACTAAATCTTCCGCATATAGATGCTGAACATGTTGCAGTCTGGTTTAACAAATTCTTCTGGGGATAATGAATGCAACGCCCTCACACCCCACTCATTGTAACAAATCTCGGTAACAGTTTTCTCTGAGAGAAATCCCAAAGCTATCAAGCTGCTTCGTCAGCAGTCTGCACTCACTGTAATCACCATAACCGTGAAGACAGGTGGCCATCAAAATGAGTCATTCAATATGAAGGTCTCTCAAAACAGTACATCACATTTCAAATTCCACTATCCAGTTTAGGATGTAAAAGGAAATAAAGCTTATAATCTGCTAATTAATTGATCAAACTTATTTTTAAAATTATGTAGTAATCCGTTGTTTTCTTATGCAAAAATATCACACGTCTGCTTCCCTGTTGTCAACTATAAACTGTGTATAGTAATCAATCATTTCAGTAAGAATAATGATCTGCAGTGTGAGTTTGTTCTTGTATTTTGTTCAGTAGCATGACAGATAACAAGCTACTGATATAACGTAATAATAAACCCTTTGGATTCGTTTGTTGAAAACAAAGATTGCAAGGCGTGTAACAAAGTCGGGCAGTCGTCACCTAAGGTACATGGGAAGTTGTGTTAAGTAACAATGTGCTACAGACACCAAATCACTTTTGTCGGTCAAGCCACAGCTTGCAAAGGTATGTACATTTCAGTCAAATAGTTCCTTGAACTACTGAGTAGGGGACTAACAATCAAGGACAATGCTGCAAAGGCAGCAGCAGGCTTCATGTCAGTTTGATTCATGAAACACTAACTGCATTTTACAACACTATTTAGTTTTGATGCATTTAATCCTCTTAGAGAGCAGCATCAAAATTACTGCTATCAACCCTGCCGAAGCACTGAATCACACGGTTACACACAGTGATCTGTATTCCTTTAAATTCGAGACACTGCTAAAGTATGTCACAATGGAAGGCAAAACATATCACAAAAATGGGAGGAAAGATAGGGATCAGGGTTTCCTGTAAGGGGCTGAACCTCAGATCCAGCCCTAAGTTATAAGGGTGCGCGGAGGTGGCTAATATTCCTTTGTCCGTTATCGGGGTATCGTGCACGATCCCATACACACGAGGCAATACGAAAAGACAGCAATACTAGAACGAGGCTGTGTTATTACTTGAAAGACAGACTAATTTTACCTTACAAAGTCAGACCATCGACAACTCACACAAATCTATCACAGCGCGCCCGCCTGCAAACATGCTGCATGGGCTGGTTTACCGACTGACAGTTTTATCGCTATATCTCCCCACAACACTTCGAAACCTACACAAATCAACAAATATCAATTGAAAACGGGGTTTTTAAGGGTGTGTGTGTGTAAAGGTAAAGAACAGCAGGCGTAACCCACGATCAGAGTGTCAAACTATGGAAGGGGCGAGGAAGGTGGGTGATGATGAGGGTTTAGGCACAGCCACAAAATTGCCCCTAACCCCAAACAAACAACAAAAACGTCTTTAAACAGCTAACGCTACTTTATTTTCTATGTGTTGACGTGTTGTGCTACAAATGACCGTGTTGGGGAACCAGAACTTGGAAAAAAATCTGTGAGGACCTAGCATGGATTGTGTCCGATAAAGGATCTCGTGACGTTACATTGTACGTTAAGTAGCAGCTAGGAGCTAGCAGTCCCAAACAGGTTTACCGCTGGCTAGCACAGACAGAGAAAAGTCTTCGTCACCACACAACACTCCGAAGACATCTGGGTATGTGACGCACATCCAGGAAAAGGACAGGGAACACAGAGAAGCAAAGACGTTTTCCTCTGCGGTACGCTGGAGCCTCCAGAGCTAAAAACGTTGCAGCAGTAGCAGCAACACAGCGAGACAAAACAGTGACTGCGCTGTGGGCAACTCACCAAAAAGATACCACTGTGGTGTCGACCAGACGTTGATGCAAATTAGCGATGAGAGTCCATCAGGGTGACTCCTGCGGTTGCGTTGCATCCAGGTTTAATGTTTAGATTCGGCAATCCCAAACGTGGCTTTGCTTTGACGACTGGTCGCACTGTGCATATATGTGGATGTTTGCGTGTGTGTCTATGTAGGCGTGTGTGTCTATGTAGGCGTGTAGGCGTGTGTGTGTGTGTGTGTGTGTGTGTGTGTGTGTGTGTTTGAGGCGAAGCTCCGCGAGGCCTGCTGCTGCTGCTGCTGAAGGAAATGGTCTCCGTTCCGTCAGCGCGTGACGCATGCGCAGAGGAGCGGCAAAGCCAAGGGGTGAGCAGTGTGAGAGCGCAGCCGTGTGGCCAACAGGTGGACTGTCAACTGATGGGGGACTTGTTACTGCGGAAAGCCTGCCTGCCTGCGGCTGCTGGCTAAAACCACCGTGTTGGAAGGCACACGGCAGACTGGACAAATGTACTACATCCATGTACTAATGCAGTATGTTCAAACTGGACTCCTACACTGGTGTTTCTGATTGTCTAAACAATCGGAGAACTATTCTACCTGCTGATTGAGAACGGCTGAGTTAGTAGTAGAAGATGGTTCAGTAAGCAAATAGGCACGAACATGGGCTGGTAAGAAAAAAAACAAGCACGGCTAAATACTGATGACACTAGTGCTTAATAAACTAAGGTTAAGTTTTTTGCTGTGCCAAATCCGTCGGTGCATGTGTGTGTGTTTGTATTTTCTGTCCTGAGAACACAGTGCCAGATATTTTGTGGAGACTCACAGATTTTCCAATTTTAGCCGAATAAAGAACACAACAAACACCACAGGCCTTAAAGTCAACTGGGTAGCATTTCAACAAAAACTTTTTTGTTTTATTTTCGTAGAAAACATTTTTTTGCATCACTTAAAGGAGAAATTAACTAAGCAGTTTTTGTTTCAGGCCTCTGGTACTGTGCATGCTGGCTTACTAACAGGCCTCTTTTGCACACTTGGATATCATACAGCTGTTGGTAACGTTATTAGAAACGCCTGGGCTTTTCCTGCTTTGAAAAGTCAAAAAGTCTGCTGTGAAAAGGGACTGTTATTTCTACCGTTATCAAAAAACAAAAGACTGTTTGTGCTTAAGCAATTTAGTAACATAACTCACTATACACAATGGTGTTGTATTACTCACCCAAATAAGAATTCCTAATGCATTAATGTGCATGTAGTGCTGCATCTGTAGCTGCGTCACATTATAGTGCATGTATATTTTATAAATTGATTAAATCTTAATAACCAATGTTACTAAATGTCACATAAATTAAGAAGAGTAAAAAGTACAATATTTCAATATATATCTGTTAAGCGTAATGGAGTTCAATGGAAATACCCAACTAAGTATAGCTTACTTGCATGTAGTAACTGAGGCGTTGCATTTTCTCAGTGAGTCAATTTGTATTTGTTAATTTTTTATAATTTCACTTACATATTTGACGTGAGGAGTTTAATCAAGAATTTAAAGTACATCCAACACTTACTCAAAGTTGTGTTTTACATCCTTATTCACTTAATTTTAGACCTATATTTTCTTTATTAATGAATACACAAGACAGTGAATTGTAAATCCCTTTCAACCTATATTAAAGTGAATACAGCCCAAGTATAAGATATTTAATGTTCAAATTTTGTCGTTTTTTTGTTGTTTTATAAATAAAGTATATATATATATATATACACATATATACACAATTTCTGAATTTGATGCCTGCAACCCCCCCTCAAAAAAGAAAAATGTTAACTAAGATGCTGAAGTACTGAAAATGGAATTCTCTCCCATTTTTGCTTGATGTAAGTGTTAAGCGCTCAACACACCGAAGTTTCCATTGTTGTATTTTGCATTCATAAGTTGCTGCACATTTTCAATGGGAGACAGGCCTGTACTGCACACAGAACAGTCTAGTACCTGCACCCTTTAATCCCAAAGCCATGCTGTTGTAACTCTGCAGAATGTGGCTTCATCATTTTACTGAAATAAGCAGAGACATCCTTCAAAAAGACATTATCAGGATGGAACCATACAGTATGTTGCTCCAAAACCTATATGTTCCTCTCAGCATTGCTGGCGCCTTCACAGATGTGCAGGTTACCGATGATGCCATGGGCACAAATACACCCTCATACCATCCCAGATTCTGGCTGTTGAACTTTGTGTTGAAAACAATCTGGATGTTCCTCTTCAGCCATTATTTCCAAAAACTGTTTGAAATGTGGACTCGTCAGACCGCAGCACACCTTTCCACTTCAGGTCAGTCCATCTCGGATAAGATCGGGGCCAGAGAAGTGGGCGGAGCTTCTGGATATTGTTGATATTTGGCCTTGGCTTTGCATGGTAGAGTCTTAACCTACAATTGTAAACGCTAACTGACAATGGTCTCCTGAAGTGTTTTCAAGCCACCGCTGTAATATCCATGCAGAATGATGCTGGTTTTTAATGCACTGCTGCTTACAGGGGTCGAAGATCACATCTCCTAATTCCTTGCAATTGCAAATTGAGAAACTTTGATCACGATTGGTTGGACTATTTGCCTACACAGTATTTTACAAAGTGGAGAACATCGTTATTTGTAAATAACTGAGCCTTTCGGGAGTGCTTCTTTTATACCCCATGATACTACCACCTTCTACCAACTAACCTACTTACCTTTGGAATGTTGCAGCTGTGTTTTGAGCATTTCACCACTTTTCCAGCCTTTTCTTGCCCCTGTCCTAACTTTGTTGGAAAATATTGCATCAAATTCTGCATTTACATATATTTTAATAAAACAATATTGGTTATCAGGTTGAACACTGAATATCTTGTCTTTGTGTGTAATTCAATTGAATATAGTTTGAAAAGGATTAAAAATCACTGTTTTGTGTTTTTATTCTGCACCATTATGAACAAATGTTTCTCTTAGTCTTTGTTACAATGAAGAGGAAAAAAGAGTTTTAAGAAAGCACCATAATGACCCTGTAGTAATTTAACCTGCCTGAGTAAGATTTTATATCAATATTATACAACTAGTGGTATTTTACAGGGAAATAAAAGCTTCAGACTTTTCAAAGAGAGGAAGGGGGCTCTGTTATTCCCACCCAGCAATCCGAGCATGTCCAATTTCAAAAAGTGTGTAACACTTCACAACACCAAGTTTGTATTGTTTTGCATTGTACCTACTGTGTGGATCAGAGTGCATGAAGAAAATGTTTAGGTTTGTCCTCAAATGCCTTCTGGCTGCTTTGCCTCAACTCACTGATTAGTTTCCTGTTGGACAGGTGGCTTTACCAGAGCACTAACTGCACCTACACACATTGCAGAGGCAAACAGACTGAAAAGAGTACTGGTGGAGGAAGCCAATCAATTTTTTTAATTTTTTTTTTGACTGCGGTGACTTGTGTTGTTGCACTTGTTTGATGTTTGGAGATGTTAAGGAAGCTGTCTTTTCCTTAGCAGTGGTGTATATAAGTCTGAAATCAAAAACAGTTGTTGCAGAAATTCCTGGTTCTTGTATAATTCTGCTTTAATGTTCAGGCTGCAAGAGATTCATATAAACATTTTAATCTACACACCCCCCCCAACACACACACACCCACACCAGATTTTAAACACCTGAATTCACACACTTACTGTACATCTCTGTAAGTGCAATTCTTTACAAATTTCCAGAGGAACTGGCATCTTGATACCTTGATAATGTCTTATTTTGTTGAGCAGAATGACCACAACTATTACAGCCCTTTACAAAAACCGATCAGACCAGTTTTTTAGGTTTTTGCTGAAAGTACTGTGTGATTTGCACTTGGAACAAAGTTAACGACAAGAATGAAGACTTAAGAACACTTAAGAACTAATTGCATAATTTTCAAAGTACATAGCTGCCAGTCTAAAAATAAGAATATTTTCCTTGTTCAGTTGACATGTTGCTGATCTGAGGTTTTCACGGAACATCGCTGACCAAAATGGATAGTGGCTGAATCTGATGTAACAAATGGAATTTCCAATAATGGGGCTTTATCACACCTACAGTAAATAGCTATAATCCTTAGTGATTAACCTGATCCAAGATGTTTTTGATCCTTGGAATGCGCGCTGTCAAATTGCTGTCTTATCTGGGAGACTTTAGAATTACAGAAAATTAACCATCTGGAGCAGTTGCTGTGCTACCACTTTTAAATTTTAGTATTAGTGGGCATAATGTCAAGAAACTTAACAGTGCAAAACAAGTGCATTCAAAGGTCACATTCGTTTTTCCTTTATCCATTCATTATTACTGAGATGTATTACAAGAATGAATAAAAATAATACAAATATATATTCACCCTGTCTGTGAAACATGACACAGCCATTAAAGGCTAAAACAGAACCATTAGAGAAAGTAAAAAAAAAGAAAGAAAATGGACAGGGGCAACAGTGGTGATTTGGGAAGACAGACAGTGCTCACGGTCACGGACTCCATGTTCAATCTAAAGGAGGAAACAGGTATTGTGGTTTTGGCTCTCTGATTGGTCACAGGTCAGAGGGTACAGATAGATTCACAGCGGTAAGCAGTTTGTAAACATATTCAGATCGTGGCAGAGTCCTTATCAAAACACACCAAAGAACGGGAAAACTTCCTCTCTCAATAACAAGAGATGTCACAGACAACACACAGAAACCCCTGGGAGTTTCAAAAGGGTAAGAGGAAAACCCTCCACTGTATAATGTAACATGTGTCATGACGTTTGTAAAACAATGTTGGTTTGCTCATGGAGGTGCACTTCAGCTATGTATATACATGTGGAATATTCCCTCCCACTCTCCATTTGTAACTTATGTTAACATGTATTTTGTTTTGCTGAATATAGAGGAATGAAACATTTACATACAAAGGGCGAATGGTATTCACATTTCAGAAAAAAACAGTTTGATTATACCAACATTGAAGAGATAGACACTGCTCGCAAACGTCTCGCCTAAAGGTTGTGACAAGGGAAACAAGGTGGTCAATTTCGCCTTGACAGTCTGCTGGCTGACCATGCAATGAATGTTCAGGACTGATGCTCGTTCCTGGTTTTGCCCAGTCAGCAACTGATTTTTATCAGGAATTCTCTCAGCATTTTGTTCTCACAGATAAGCAGTTGATGGCCAAATCAACAGGGCTTGCTGGCAGGTCTTTCAAAGAAGGAACAGAGAAGAAATAAAAAGTTAGGGGACAGATGTTTCTGTCTGCATAAATCAACAGAGCATACTTTTTTTGTTCACATTTTACTAAAATTGAAAGCAGGAGACACTCTAAAAAAATCTTTTTGAGTATAGGAAGCTAAAACAAGTGTAAGATATCAGAATAGTCACTATTACACTATACACTTGTCAGGATTGTTTAAAATGTGGTGCTCCACTAGAGGGCAACATTTATCTGTACAGGTTTGTTCAAGTGGGACACCATGACTTGCACAGATACTCTATGTTGTGTTTGTGTTCACTACAGAGACTTTGGTCACAACAGTCATCCAGATCCCTGGATCCTGAATAGGCAGGGATATATTTGATACTGGCCACGTGCTTGCCGCTGGTCTTGCTGAAGAGCTTGTCTTCACTGGTTGCTGACCCTTTTGTTTTGAGAAACTTTGGCAGGACCAGAATGACTTCCATCTCATGGTTGGCCAAGTGTTCACCACAGCTGATGCCCTGGGCTCCTTTGATGTGTGGCCCACACAGGAGGACCACAGGAGGACATTTTTGGGGTCAGTCTGGGGACATTAAAGCAATAACAAAGAGATTACTTCTGAGACAATGCTAACCAATATACTATTGATAGGTTTTTCCAAAGAAAAAGCGTTATCAAACAAATATCAGAATGTCATAAAAAGATAATGCTTTTTTTTTATATTTGTGTCAGAGGGTCTCAGAGATAAAACTATCCTAAAGGAGAATTTCTAGAAAAAATGACCAACTATTAAAACTTGGGCTGTTCAATTAGAAGAAAAGTAATCATGAGGGGTCCTCCTGAAGTAAGAAAACATGTTTATTTGGTACAAATCCAGGGAAATGCAGGATTTTAATACTTTCTTTCAGTGGAAAAAAAAAATTTGTAAAAATATGATTGCTACTTATCATGGATAACATTGCATTATCAGTCTGTTGCAAACCATGTCCACCATTCACTTCCTGGGTGTTTGGTGGTGGGGAATGTTGGAAATGTTTAATGGCCCAACTTAAATTCTCTAAGCTATATTCAGTACAGTATTGTCAGCCTTTTCCAGTTCTTTGTCCAGATTGTGGTCAGGACAGATAGGATAGAAGATAATCCTGAAAGCACCACTAGTCAAAATATTGCTGTTGTAACTACTCAAACATCATGTGAAAATGTGAATCTCTTCCTCTTATTTATTCTTATGAATCCGCTCCATGGTATTGATAATTAACTTTGGTATTCAAGTTGCACTCTGTCATATGGTTCTTTACTTTTCTTTCTTATTAATGGCTCAATGGTAATGAAGAGGTTCTCGAACCAAAGCTTCTAAATTATGTACACAATCTCAATCATAATCACAGTTTTAAAACATCCTATTAATCATGAACTATTGTACTTTGGAGGCATGATGAAACACATTTGGTGTATGAACTGAGTGCCAGTTGGCTAAAAAGAGCAGAACATCATAATGCCAGTGATCCTGCTATTACAATACCAAATTAAACTTGATCTGAGATCACACTAATTCCAGTGTAAATCTGAGATGCACAATTATTGCACACCTTAACTGACAAAAGGTTTGAGATTGTAAAGCTGTTTGTTATATGAGCCTACATGCTGAAGTTCTTTGATCTTACATAATACTACACTGCTCATAAAGGTTCAAGTAAACAATTACAAACAGGGCTACGTTGACCTACAGTGCGACAGCTCACTGTAGTACTTATTGATAAAACAAACGTTTGGTGGTTAGGGAGAGGGTTCAACGTGAACTCCAACTAACTCCAGGTAGATACATGATAAAAATTAAAGGGAAACATGACAAGAAACCAGAAGGTAAGAGAGCAGCTTTAATGATTGTATAACTATTCAGACAGGCATGTTTGACACATTGTTGTGCATTCCACTTATTATTAATATAATAACAATAGCTTAGTGATGTACTCCTTGTATGCCAGAAACTGATAAACTTCAGTCATTCACACAACAGGCATAGGTACGCTGGTGAATTAAACCAGAGCCTATACTGGTATTCCTTACCTGTCTGGTCTGCCCAGCAGAGTGAGAGTCAGCTGAATTGAAAACTAGCCTGCACTCAGGGCACAGTCCCCAGCACTCTACAGCTGCTAGTAGAGGCCTGTGAATATTGGGAACCACCAGGCCCGAATCGCACAGAAATCGGCTCTCTCCCAATATCCACACTTGTGCTGCTGTGCCCCTCAGGTACGCGTTCTCACTAAGGGGTGCAAGATTGTAAGGTGTCCTAATTTTCTGGTTAAGTCCTCCGCCACTTCCGTCATGCACCCTTAACTCACCCTTTCCATAAGTGTGCATCAGACCTCACTTCCCTTGAAGGTATTACCCAGAATCCCTTTAGTATCTTGATATTTTGAGCAGCTAACCAATGAGACAGCAATAAAGAGTACAATTGCAATTATTGTATAAAAGATTGTGTCACATTACACACATTTGGCATACCTACAGGTAAAATAAAATACAAAACAAATTTCATTTACCTGTGTTTCAGGCATCAGCATCAATATTTGGATCAGGTGTTAAAGCCTACTACTCATGCTATTCCTAATTCTCCTGATAATACGCTGGTGGTGATTTCTGATCAATTTTTATCAGCAGTACATTGAACAACATGATTACGGCCAGTGCCGTTTGTCTTTTTTGATATATGTGACGTGTATAGAACTGTCCCAATTTTGCTCTTAAAAGCTTCAGTCCCTTGCACACTTATACCCATGCAGGTATTGGTACAGGATCCATGAGTTAAAATAGGTAACGTATTTATGGCATCCTATAAGAACAAGAGGATGATGGTTAATTCAACTGTTCTGGCAAACATCTGTCTGGATTAAGAGTCTTTACGCAAGACAAAAGGAACAAAAACAATAAGATCCTAAAATCCTTCTCAATCAAAGCTATTTCAAATACCATGCCAAGCCTCACCTTGCTTATTGGTAAATGTAGTCTATTGATAACTGATCCATGACCAATACTGGCACAGTAGAAGTTAGTATTAGATATTCAAATTTAGGGAAAGGGAAAGGGAAATCTAATTAGGTAAATACTTGAATTGCCAAAAAAAACCCCAAAACAAAAGCTAAATATAGGGCCTGACATAGTTCTAAATAAACCTTAATTCTGAAACATGCTGTACGGATAAACACACTCCCAGGTCCCAGGGGTGAAGCCCTTCATCCTCCTCCTGATCTGATCCCATTCCCATCACAGAAGAGTCTCTATTTCCTCTCCTGTTTGTCACTGCTGTCTGCAGTAACAAAGGGAACATTGGCAGCCTTTACAAAACGTGACAAACGTGAGGCAGCCCGAGTGAGACGCCTATTCCCCTCGGGCCCTGAGTTCACACGCACCATCACATGGTTTCCGACAAATCCCCAAACCCTTAGCTCTGGAGTGGGTCTGCACTGGGCTGAACCCCTATAGTGGCGGCTGATTTAGTCAAAACATGCCGCAGGTTGGCGTGACAAAGTAATGGGACAATAATCATATGACCACCTGCACCTGTATCTCAACAGCTTGTGGTGAGAGAACTAAACATGGGGGAGGCATGTTGGGGAATGGGAAAAAGTAGACACTCTTCTGTTCCTTAAACATAAATTATGTACTCATCTGACAAAAGATATTGAAAAAATGTTCAACAAATGTAAGGCTGACAAAGGACAGACTTCAGTGTTATGCACCTGTGGAAAAATAGAAAACTGCCAACCATTACAGTAGGAGCCCAACCAGTGCTGGACATTTAAGGCCCCCAGGCTACAAAATAAGACACAAAACAGTTTTAAAAGCTATTACCTTTGCTCATACATTTTACAGTTAAAAAGTTAAATTTTCAGTTCTCACTGATATAAGGCATCTGTTTCCAAATGACCTTCTTTGACATTTCTGCAATGCAATCTCTACTCAGCATCCAACGTGCAGTATACTGTATGTCAATACAACATATCTGCAAAAAGCTTAAGCGATCTATCTGCCTAACCTATTGATTAGTCTGCAGAGAATCAAACAAAACTTGTGAGTAAAGCTTGTGATTAAAGTACAGCTGAGTCATGCTGGGCTGTACTTTTGTTCCACATCATTACAAGGCTTTATTTAAGGCCTGACGTGCAGCACACAACACTGCAGATTTGTTTATAAGGACATTTCTGTTGTATAGCTTTTGTAAGAAAAAAAACAAAACATTTTTACAAAGTCAGACATGCAGAGTTACATAATGATTGAATTTAATTTTAATATTTTGAGTCACTTCAACCTTGTTTGAAGTGAGTCTTTTCTTTTATGAAATCTACTTTGTTTTCTTTTAGGAAAAATTCCTTTGATTTTGTGTGTCTTGTCATGTCGTTTTATATATTTTTTTGAATGAGAGTATTACAGAAGTAAAATTAAGCCTTTTAACACAGTAAAAACAAAAGTGCATGAAAACCTTTACAGAGCCTGTGCTAATCCCTAATTGTCTATTCCCTGTGGCACATTAGAAGGGTAATGAAAGTCAAGCTGGGGGGAACTGCACAACTCAGGATCACTTTGATAAATAAAGCCGCTGGTAGGCCGTTAAGTCCTTAATGGCCTCTTACAGATCTCTGGCCAGGTAGTTGAGAACCTGGTGGCCTCATTGGCGCATATGAATATATGGACACATGCGCACATGCTAGCACACATCTTATCCCACAGCACAGTCATGATAAGCAAACAACTTTTCCCCCAGGCATGCAACATGGAGAGAGAAACACACAACCTTGTAATACACACAATAATTACATATAAACAGAGATTCATGTTGTCCTTTAGGTTAGCTGCTAGACTGCTAATATGTCTGAGTGGGCAACAAACCTGGAACATACCAATCCTTACATGAGTGATAAGCAGACAAACGTCAACGTCTTGTCATGCAAACTGATGCCTTCAGTGCCAAGCTGGGGGTTGCACTAGTATGCAATAATGACTTTTAAACTATCACACCTGGTGTAGCGCTCAACTTTTTTGCAAAAGTTGTCAGTACAAACCTCCCCATCTCTTCCTCTTTCACACATGCAGTGATCTATGCAGACACACACACACCCTCTTTGAATGTGGTGCAAAAGCTGTGAACTAGCTAGACCGGGTAGCCATGAGTATGCACCATCTCAAAAATAAACTGTACTGGAAGCGATCCTTCAAATATGACAGGGGAATTGACGAGACTGAAAGTGATACAAACTGGTTGGATGAGCTCCATGTGAGACTAAGGCTTGTGGTGGGTTAGACGAGGCTGTGTCATTCTTCCTTGCTGCATCACAACAGTTGAACTTTGTTGACCCGCAGTCTGAGGAGTAAGACGCAGCAGTGATTCATTTAGTGCACAGAAATGAATTTTGACTCAGTAATCGGTAAAATTACATCAACAAGTGATGATTGATATTTTTTGCAAAGTTGTCGAGAAAAAGTTTTACTGACAGGTGCATAAGATCAACATTTTTATCAGAAGGAACTGAAAAATATTTTTCTTTGGTTAAAACATTTTACGATGACACACATCTACCAGCATGCATCCTGCTTTCTCCAAAATGATGTGCATAAATAAATCAGATAAAGTTGACACCTGGCCTAGTTGTGCTAAAGGTTTCAATGCACAACTTATAGTTTGTTTCTGCCCAGGTAAAGCATGCACTATCTTCTTTGTTCTAAAGAATAACAGGACTAGGTTGACAAACAGGGATGTTGGTAAGTAGCACTTTTAGCTGCTAAATCCTCAGGCTCCGTAGGTTGTAGGCGGAATGGTTGTAACAGTGATATTTTTTCTAGGATTTCTGATTGTGGTGACAAATTACTCAGCAAGAACAGCTGTCTGCCAGTCAGCACACAGCTGCCAAGCAGTTTCCTTTTCTAACCGTGCAGGAAATTCTGCTTCCCAGGCCTGTCATCATAATCGCCATCCTCTGCACTCTGTAATTAGCATGCCGCTGTACAGTCTTCGATAAACAGCCCCACTGAAGCAGGAACAAACCACTGATCTTATCTTGGAATTTACAACAATTTACAACAATATGCAAGTACAGAGAGAAAAAAGATGAGGCCGAGATGTAAGTAAGGGTTGCCATAGGGTACTGGCGTGGACTTTAAACAGGTTTGTTTCTTCTTTTCTTTAGACTAATGTTCTTTGTAAAATCATATTTACCATCATTCTTGTTTCAGTCACCCTAGTCTTGTGGAAGATACTGCTTATAGGACCTGAGCAGAAACAAACTTAAGAATTGAAACTATTCCACCAGCATGACAATTAAAATAAATTAATATACATTTCATGCACTATGTCCACTTGTTCATTCTAATTGATTTGCCTATCAACACAACATTTTTTGGAATTACAAACAAAATATGGACATCAGTCCTATCTCACGATGGTGACGAATACTTTTAAAAAAAATTCCTGGATCCAGGTAGTGATCTGAATCTCCATCAACATCCAATAAAATGTTCCTCTGGCCATTAGCAACCTTTTCTGAAAACATGCAAATCTGTCCATTACTTTTAAGTTATCCTGTTAATAAAAACAAACAAATGAACTATTGCAAGCAAAAACATAATGCCAGGGACGATTATATTTCAAGAGACATCTTGGCAGCGCATCAGACAAGACAAGAGAAGTGCCTCTGAGCATGTTTAAAATACAGGTATGCTCTCATACCCGACATAATCCACTGTCCACTATAAACTACTTTGTCTTGTGTCCAGCCAAAGGTAGAACTGATTCTTCTAGTTCTAATGTACCTCCTACTCATACACCATACCTGGGCTTTCCATTACCACTCACCCTTCACATAATCAATGCTCTCACTAAGCAGTTGTTTGCAACCACTGAGACCTGTGTTAGCATGCCATCTATTTGTTTTGTGTCAATGTTAACAAATTATGTAACATACATGTTCTTGGAATGCACATGAAGGGGTGTGTGGAGGTAAAATGCATGTCCATGATAAACAGCAACCAGAAGCAAATGACTCCAGTCTGACTGCCCCAAGCTGACCTCCGACTCTCTGTCCAATAGAGAAATAAGCATCCACTGTGACCTCCCTTTACAGTGCCTGTGCTTTGTCCCCTTGTGTTCCATAGAAAGAGACAATACAGCACATTCTTCAGTGAGAGCCTCTCAGCACTGTGCTCGGGTTGAAATATTTCTATTTTTGGCAAGGACTGTGTTTCAATACAGATATATTAGATTAACGACTTGTAATGTGAGTCAAAGTTTAAAGAGTAAAGAAAAAAAACCAAACACCGTCTTTACCATGCAAACATGATCAATGATAAAATGGCCTGAAATTATCAGATGACAGTATCCCCGCCTCTATGGCCGACAGCTGGTGGCCTAGAACCCGGAAGTTAGGTATTTAAAAAGTCCTTTATGGGCTGGGGGTCCATGATGTCTTTTGATGATACCCAGCAGCGCTCTTCAGGACCATAGCCCTCCCAGTCCACCAAATACTGTGTTCCTCGTCCCCGGCGTCTGTCTGCCAGCAAACATTGGACAGTGTAGGATGGTTCATCGTCGATGATGAGGGGAGGAGGAGGCGGTTTGGAGGCTGGGACGAGGGCGCTCTCTTTAACTGGCTTCACCTTACTCACGTGGAACGAGGGGTGGACTCGTGAGGACCTAGGAAATTTGAGCCTCACAACAAAAGGATTAGTGACTTTTGACACAGGAACAGGATCAATTATTCTCAAGGTTAACTTATGTGGATCAGTGCGTAAGGGCAAATCTTGGGTTGAGAGGCAACCCTTCTGACCAGGACGGTAGAAAGGTTCAGTTTGTGTCCTCTTATCTGCCGCCTTCTTGTAGGCTGCCGACGACCTGATGAGTCGTCCTGGCTCTGGAACACATCTGGCAACAGCGATGGACAATAGCAGCTGCTGAGGGGGACGATTTTATCTCGTTCAGTCTCTTCTGAGGAGGGTCCACCAGGAACAAACTCCCGAGAGACATCCGACCACGGGCGCTGCACATCCCCCTGTGAGGACGGAGTTGGCCAACCAACCACGGCCTGGATCTTCTGTTGGTCCATCCCAATTTGACCGATACTACACGCCCCTGGAAGGAAACTGGGCTTTTATGGAGATCACACTTCTCTGCTTCCTCGGAAATCCCCTCCTGGGGAGATTTTCTGTCCAAAAACAGTGTTCAAAACAGTTCTTTCCCCACTCTAAAACTCTTCACGTGGACCAATCTATGTGTGGGTTATGCTTTGGCAGCCATGGGAGGCCCAGAACGAGTGGGTGGTGGACAGACTTCTCCTGATGACCGTCGTCAAATACTAGTGTCACTGGGGACGTTTGGTGTGAAGCCTTACACATTAATCTACCATCTAGGGCTGATGTAGACAGAGGTTGAGAAAGCTTTACCTGGGACAAATGAAGTCTCTTGGCAACTTGGAAGTCCATCTAATTAGTGTCTGCGGAGTCTACTAATGATTGGAGGACTAGGGAATCAGAATTCGATTGGAGCATTACTGTAGTTAGAGGTCTCTTATACCTGCCAGGTAGTTTCGTTTGACTCACCAAAGACGACAAGGCAGCGTTACGTGTCGGAGACCTAACCGGGCAGGAGGCGATGAAGTGTCTTTGAATGTGCGCAGTAAATGGACCTTCCTTCCTTCATTCTCCGCTGCCGTTACAGTGGGAAATAAAGGGACGACAATCCCCAGACTCTCCAGAAAAACGGTCAGGGCTAGAAAGGTGGAGAGAGTGCGAACTCACGGTAGAAACAGGAGGCTCAGCCGCAGCTTCTGAACCCTTAGGAGCTATTGGAGAAGCAGACGGTTGCTCTGACATCTGCAGTCAATCAATAATAAAATTTAATTTATCTGACAATGTCGCGCTCGCCGATTCATTGCGTATTGCTGCTTCTAACATTTCCTGGCAAACCAATTCCAGTTGCTCCTCTAGCCAGTGGAGACGTGTGCCTTGCGCCTTCAGGGCTGAGCGAACTGGGTCTGACTCTGCTGAATCCATTTCTGGCCAGATTGTACTATCAGGTACCAGGTCTGGGGGATCCAATAACGCAGAGACACACAGGGAGCTTTCTGAATCAACGTCATTTTACTTAAATGAGGTCTAAACTGGGAAATCAAACTAGACAGCAAAGGTACAGTTAAGGAACAGGCAAACTCTGTAGTCGGGATACGGAACAATGATCAAAACACAAGGAACTCACGAAGAAGATACGCTGGACTGCTCACTCAGAAGACAAGACAATCTGGCTGAGGAGGAAAAGGAACACACAAGGGAGAGGTAGACAATTAGACACAGGTGAGGCAATCACACACACCTGAAAGTCAAGACTTGACAGGACATGGGGAATAAGACACAACAGAATTTCAAAATATGAAGGGAAACACTGAATGGCCCTAACAGACAGAGACTTGACACTAGCGGACCCTGGCAGAAATTATATTTTTTTCCAGTACAAAGAGACAGAATGTCAACTATCTTATGAAATTAAATTATGGTTAGTGCGTACACTGTTGGAAAACGCAAGGAAGAGGAGCAGGTGTCGTAAGGTTTTCACAGTAAGTTTATAACAAGAGCTGTTCTAAACGATACCTCAATTTTTTTCTTTTTTTTCTTTCCACATAAAGATGCCAAAGTTTTATATGACCAAATCTTTTTGGTACACATCTTGCTCCAGACTATGACAATGACTGAGGTGCTTTATGAAAAATCTGCCATAAAGCCAACAATAACAAGTAGCTTTGTTTTCAAGCAACAAACGTCATGTAGTTTTACTGACCAATGAAAAACAATAAATATGCTCCTACTCAACAAAAGGCCAACAATCTACCAAATTTCCATGTTGAGGATAAATAAAGCTCCAATGATTTTTTTTCGTATTTTTATTGTTGTTTCAGGTGCAACAAATAATACTTGTTAGGGGGAACAATTAATTGTTGGATATGGTCATTAAATGTAAAGAGGAAACATATAATATCACAGGTTATCCTTTAACAATTACCTTTTGCTCCATTAAACTACAGCAAATATTCTCCAGCCTTTCTTGTTGGTTTTGGAGATATGCTGCACCAATTCTCCTCTGGTTATGTCAGGATCAGCTACTGAAATTGTGCTCTTCAAGGTGTCTACTTAATGCTGCCCAGCAAATATTGCTTGCTGAACTAAACTGAACATGGATGATTGATCTGAAAAATAGTAGCCACACATTAGAAGAATTATAGCATTTTAGGGTCCTTATGTATAAAGCAGTCAACGAAGATTAAATACATAAATTCTCTGAATTTTATCACAATGGTTGCATTTTTAGCTCTACTATTTAAAATTTGCCTTTACAGGCAACCCTTCCGATTGTCCATGTGTGTTTCCCACTTTGCAGGTAGCTCAGGGACATAAGTAAATTCCCATTGTTTAATTTGGATGATTGCATCACATTTCAATTTATGCATGCCCATTGTTGCTTTCCGTAATGAGCATGCATGAGAAATAACAGCAACAACTATGCTGTGCATTGTTTTAACGTCATCTCTCGAAACAAATGAATCATTTTTTTACTGTTCTGCCAGAAAGTTTTTTGATCAAAGGTTTGAGAATTTATGTGTCAATTAATTTAAAATAAATGTAAAATGTAAAATTTAAATTTTTGCGACGATTTTGGCCACTTCTTCTAAAGAGGAAACATTAATGTTTATACTAAGATTTTGGCCACTTCCGCAACAAATAAACATTTCACTGTGAATGTTTTTGTCTTGGATTTGACATAACAATGATGTGAACTTTATCAGCACCTATGGGCCCGGCATACCTGTTGCTTGTGAGTACACAAATATAGTACAAAATGAAAAATGTGTGGATGGGATTTTTTTAGCTTTAAATTTAACAGGAAAAATATCTGCTTACAAAACTTTGTGATAGTTTGGACAGGGCCGAGATATCGTTAAGTTGTAGACAGCAGAACAAATTTGAAGTCATCTTGGGAAACACCACATCATATTTTTCACAATTTTTTTGAGATTTTATAGGCCAAATAAATTGAGAGAATAGAAGAGATAGTACCAGGTTAAACAACAATGAAGATGACTATAATTTGCAACCCTAATATATAAACATGTAAAAATATTAATGTATTCATTGATGTATTTCTTAACTATTATTCCCTTGCGGGTACCCACAAGCAGAGGCTGTTGTATAAACTGAAAGCAAATTTCAAAATAGTGTAACATAAAATATGTCTCTGTATTTAATAATTTCTTATTTATAATTAAGAATTGCAAATACAGTACATTAAAGCTTAAAACTGTTTTGGTATCTATGTACAATTAGATTGTACGATTGTAGATCATAAGCAGTTTATTGAATTCAAAAATCACTGCTAAATTTATACTTAAATGCAATTATTTATTAAATGCATAATGCTTATACAGTAGATGACTAAAATAGGGCTTGAATAAATTGTCTTTAAAACTTCCCTAGGCTTGAGAAAAAAAACAATTGACACCTACACTATATAGTAGTGGTATCCTGGTTGTGAAATAACTTAAACTATTATTCTAATTATCTTAATAATCTTGTTTCGATTTGATTTGATTAGTTTCAACATTGAAAAGATAATTGTTGTTCAATGGATTTTTTATTGCTGGGAAAAACGGTTCCCATCCAAATTTTATTTTCTCCAATTTAAATAAACATATACAGTTTCATGTAAAAGTTTGGCATAGTAATACATGTTACTTTTTATTTCATAAATTAAAAAAAACAACCTATAAAACAGTAGCAACATGTGCAAAAATTTGTGAAACTACACACTCAGTACTTAGTAAAGACCCCCCTTGGCAGATATCACAAGCTTGCAAACTCTTTGTGTAGCCACCTGAAAGTCTTTCAATTCTTGTATTTGGGATTTTTTTCTCCCATTTTTTCCATACAAAAGACCTCTAATTCTGCAATATTCTTGGGCTGTCTGGTTTGCACAGCTCTTGTAAGTTCTACCCACAGATTTTCGATGATGTTTAAATTAATTCCAGAACCTTCAGCTTGTGTCTCTTGAGGTGTCCAGGGTGGATTTGAAGTATATCAGATCTTTATCCTTTTGTAGAATCCATCCTCCTCTTTAAGCTTCAACATTTTATGGTGTGATGTTTGCTTCCAGAATTTGCCAATATCTAGTGGAATCCATTCTTCCCTCTACCTGTACAATGTTTCCTGTGCCACTGGCTGCAGCACAACCCCAAAGTATAACAGATCCACCCCCACACTTAACAGATGGCAAAGGGCTGTTTTCATGAAATTGTGCTCCTTTATTTCTCTAAACATACCTTAACTGATTGTGTCCAAAGAGTTCAGTTTTAACTTTATTATTCCACATTATTCCACAACACTTATTTCCAAAACGAGGCCTCTGTAGGTGCAGACTTTTGATGTTGGATTTTATGATGAGGAAGCAGGTTTTCTTCTACAGAGTCTTTCATGGAGGTCATCTTTGGGCAAGTATCGCTGCACAGTAAGATGGTGCACCACCACTCCTGACTGCAGGTTTTTGTAGTCAAATAGGGATTTTAATTTCCATTCTGACCAGCTTAAGAGCAGTTCTCTTTGAGTTTTTTTGCTCTTCTAGATTTCATCTTGACCTCCATAGTTCCCCTCAACTGCCATCTCTCCATTATATGTTGCACTGTGGAAAGTGCAAGCTTTTTTGTAACTTTCTCCAGCAATGGGCATCAATAACTTTCATTTCCAGAGTCTTATGCAGCTGCTAACTCATGGTTGCTGATTGTTTGCACTAGGTTTGAAGAGTCATTGTATTTAAAAGTTTGAAATTGGCACTAGATGCCACTTCCTAATGAAGCCTGTTGACATGCCTAACAAGTTGATTAAGACCTCAGCTTGTAAAAGCTTGTGAAAAGAATGTGAGACTTGGAAACACTTAGGGTACCCAGAGTTTTGCACATGCAACAAGGGTTTTTTAGATTTTTAATTTCTGGTTCAATTTATGAAATAAAAAGTAACTATGCATTAATGTTTGCTGGTAATATGGAGACATTTTTACATATCACAGAGTGATACAGAGACTATGTTTGCATCTAGTCAATTTCAAAAGAAATGATTAAAATATGCTATTTGTCAAAGGGGTGGCCAAATTTTTTGCATACAACTGTATTTTCTGTTGGGAGAGATCTCTTAATAAAAATAAAAGACATGAGTAGTTTGAAAATTATAGGAGATGTTGTCTTCATGGATTAAAACATATTGCAGATGAAAATGTATCTGTTAACACTGAGACAAAAATGTTCAGAGATGAGTTAATTGTCGATTGTCCAATACAACAAATGATTTTTGTAGAGACAGCAGGAGATGAGGGAGGCATTCAGTTACACTCTCATGCCCGCGTTGTGTACGCGTGCTTGCATTCATGCAATACCGTGCAGAAGCACATCTCTTCCAACCATGCTATGCTTACGCACTGTAAGGAGCGCTCACACTGGTCTAAAATACGTACTTTTTGAGTTAAGTGTGCCCGGGCATGGTACGTGTGGCCCAGTGTGATTGCTCCCTGAGTGAGTGTGAGCCAGCAGGGAACTGGGGAGGGGGGACAATCGTGCTTCTGCACAGTAAAAAGCAACTGGGTCAAATGAGTGCACTCAAAGTTTGATTTAGTCTTGTCTGCCAACTTGCTCCATCAATTTCTGGCAGTTTTCTGGAAGTTAAGATTTACCTTAACATTTAAAGTAAAACAAATGCACAATCTTGGCTTAAAGTCAAAAAGGATTGAGACAATTATCACATTCTGTTTTATTTTCTACAGCACATACCTATGAAATCCACACGCTTAAGTTCCTCCTGTCAGTAGTTTCAAATTCTGACGAGATGCTCAAAACTTCCATTATCTTGTGTAACTCGGGTTAGAAACTCTTTTCCTCTCATGGTTAGTTACTATAGCCCATGAGAACAAAAGACACCGCACAAAACATACAATGGCCGACTGAGCTGTGCTCAATAAAGTTTACATACATGTAAAAACAAAAAAAACCAACTAATGAACAGAGAACAAAAAAAAAAAAAAAAAAAGAAAAACTGGAAAAACCTGGCCTTCAACCCCAACCATGCTGAGCTCTCACGCTAACCAGGAGACAGAAACAGTCGCACGCTACTGTCACTGTGACAGCTAAGGTACTTTGGACTCTCTCACGCAAAACACCAGGAGGCTCGGTCATAGTACACTGGCATCAATAGAAAGCCATTCGCAAACTATGTGCTGATTTGAGACTTGCCACAATATCATAATACTGCCTTACAACCGAGAGATTTTTTCTTTTTTTTTTTGATTCATTCACATAGATGCCTGTCTCACAACATTTTTTGTAATATTTATGTGATTCATTCCCCTCTAAACAAAGTGTACTACTAAATGATTTACTATTTAGAATCATTAGTGGTAAATAAAACATAGTCCAACAAGTTGGGGAGACATTGTAGTGGATTAGTGTATTCACGTATGTAAACAGGGAGAAAAATAAGCATTCATTACGAAAGCCATCCATGTCTTTATTTACAAGGAAGTGTTTTGTCATGCCATTTAAAAAAAAACTGGGCACAGCTCCAAGTCAAACAGGCTAATGAATAACAAATAGTGAGACACCTGAACTGTCTTCTTATGGCAAAAAGATTAGAACGTTTTCCCATATTGGCCATTGTTATGTAGTTAATGTCTTTTGTTTTGTTTTGTTTTGTTTTTTTAAATGTCCTCAGCTTACATCTCTGCCAGTTCGAGTTCTGGATGTTCTATATGTGTTTGACTACATGGACCACACTGTCTGCTTATTATCCATAAGTGCTTTATTTGATATATTACCAGGCATTAATGGAAAATAAATGCATGCAATTTTGTTCCATATGCATGTAACATGGTGATTATAAGAAAGGGTTTAATAAGGGCCATCTGAAGAGGTCCTCTTCAAAATGCTCTTTTAATAACATCTGTTTGGGTCTAATAGAGTATTCATCATTCGCATACGCAGTTTTTACAAATTTCCTTCCTATTCTCCCAGAAAGATCAATGGCAGATATTCAGCAACCGTTTCTGGAATCCGTGATCTTGTACAAGCAACGGCCCACCCTGTTTTTCATTCTTTGTGGCCGGGGGCTTCTTGGGAGCATGGCATTGCGTGTGAAAGCCCCAGCCCTGCCCAAATCACTCAGCACTCTGGCCCCATGCAATTTGGGCATTAGCTCACTGGCCACCAGCCTGAGCGCTGGAGATTAAAATAAAAACTCAAAAGGTAAACATTGCTTCTACAATTGATATCACTTTGGCCTTCCAAGCTCACTGGGACAACTTGGCTTCCTGTTGGGGAAGGGGGGGTTTCCTGTGCTGAGCATAAGCAGGGGAAGGAGTGAGAGAGAGGACGGGAGGGCAGGAGGCACGAAAGGCAGGCTTTGTACAACCTTCACTTTAGGAGCAGACATGGAGAGGGAAGGGGAATGTTTATTGATCTTAGTCACACACATATTGTAAAGAGGAACTTTGGTACAAGCTTTTAGCACGCTATGGGAATCTCGGGTGGGGGGGTCATAGAAGGGCAGTGCTTGGTCCCATGGTCAGGCCTCTTATTAAGAACTACTGACACAGGGAGGAGCATGAGGTCACTGAGCTATGAGTCTTGCTGACTCAAAATGAAAACTGCAAACTTCAATATTACAATACCATTTCAAAGTTGGTTTACAAAAAAGGGGGAGATAGGCTTTCTATTGTGCAAGCATCATCATTCATGCACAGAAAAAACACCAAGGCAGAATTCATTTTTACAACCAGACTTAAGAATTTTACATTGTCTGATAACCATACCTGTTGACCTCTGACTTCTCCATTGTTTGTGATCCTGAGTGTAAAAGTGAACTGATCTTAAAGGACTCAGACAGGGGCCAAAAAACTGTCCAAGCAGACTTCCTCCTGACATGATGTTGACATGAGGAAATTGTGTTTTTAACCTTTATCTAATCAGGAATGTTGAGTAAGTCTTATTTTTTACAAATACATGCAAAACTTAGTTTGGGAGACCACAGATGTGTTTTTCCTTATCATTGCGCGCCAAGACGAGCTCCACAGCTTATCAGTGCATGGCAGAGATTTGATAATTTATCATACCTTGTAGTAATTTAGATTTCCATTAAATTACATTTTGGATGTGTATATTGCTGCTATAAAAGTAGAACTGCAGATGAACTGAAAGGTTCACAATTACCTCATTTCAATAGTTAAAATGTACCTAACAGTGAGCATAAACTTTAAAGCCAACTAAAACATATCAAAAGCACCATCTGACAGAGCAGATTAAGAAAGTCACATTAACAGCAGCAATAGAAGACTCACAATACATTCTCAAATGACTTCCAACATCGGGAATTCACAATTTGACCCTTATCACTAATGACAACTAAACACTAGGCAAGTCCCCTGGTTTTCAACATTACAAACCAGAACCATGGCATCACAAATTACTTATTGAACCCGCCCTTCAACTACACAGTCTGCTCTCTAATATGAACAATTTGGTAAGCTTGGCAATGGCAGCCTGGGTTAGATGTTGGATGCATGACAGTGTAATTTGCTCCTGTTACTTGTCTCCCCTTCCTTTAAACGAGTAAGGCAGACATCACATTGAACTCACATTATAGAAATTACATTAAACTAAGGTCTAATCTGTGAGAAATTCTCATTAAAGCTGAGCAATGTTCACCATCGACATTGGTCTGAGGAAAAGTCTACTGTGAATTTTCAATGAGTGAAGGGAGTTTTAGCACTTTCAGCAAATGTGAAAATGATTACAAAGTCAGATTCTGCACCTTTACTATACTCATTCTACACAGTTAGGCTCTGACGTCCAACTGGAGGAATACAAACACATTTTTGACTGCAGGTGGACTATATATATATATATATATGGTATATGTCAAGAGATATACGACATTACTTATTATCAATAAATCCTTATATGCAGTATTATTTGTTCTTCCAAATCTGAATAAACAGTATCTTGATCCTTTGTACCACAGCACTCTGTGGTATAAAACACAAATAAAGGTATATCAGGAAGCCATATCCTTGCTCTGGGTAACTTGATCCTCCATTATTATACTCATGGGAACTGTCACTTTTTGAAAAACTGTTCTACATCCTGGTTCTAGCACACCCTGCTACATCTCGTCGTTTCCACCATTTGCGGGCAACAACAAGATCAGCCTGGACAGCAGCGTCCAACTTCTCAGTAAATTTCGTTGGTGCAGGATGAATTAGCCTATAATTACA
>KV751341.1:7720380-7735250 GCA_001698575.1 Mola mola | reverse complement strand
CCAACCTTTTTCAATAGATAAACATTTATGTTGGTAAAAATGATCTTTAGCAACAGTATAATATCATAATTACTGCACTGCTACTGTGAAATTATTCAGAACATAAAACAATCATCAGGCACTTGGAAAATGAAATGATCTGCATTGCACAATCAGGAATTGGTATGTTGAGTAACTTTGCACTTTCAGTCTATCCAAAATTCTGAAAAGGGGATGGGCCATCTGCGTCACTTTTTTGCGTCACACGTCCTTTGGTCAGTAAACAATACTACTGCGTACTGGCTGTGGTATATTCGTGCTATATTGCAAATTACAACAATGGCTCTGAGATTGGGGAACTAAAAATGAAGCTTCATGATGATCAAGCAAAAGCTTCAAATAAAACTGGACTGTCTTAACAACATACATCAAACTCTATAAATATTTTGGAACACTTGTAAAGCAACCTGTCAATTGTTTGGTGATCAGTTATGTTACACGTTCATGCACTTTGTATGTATAAAGGTAAAAATGACACTTGGAATGCAGTAACATTAAATCCAGTCTCTGAGAACAATCAAATGTATCATATTCAACCACAGTATCATTTGCTCTTTAAACAGTGTTCAGCTGATGTAGCTTGATTTGTCATGTAGTACGTAGTTGAGTAGTGTTCTGCCTAAAGGTCACACGCTTTAGAGAAAAACATGATTCTGTAATCAGTTGATGCTATTAGTAAAAGTAACTCATATTTGAAGAGCACTGTTTCTATTAGTAAATGAGAAACTCAAATGTAAGTATGAAATGAAACCACAAGCTTTAATAAACTTAATAATCACAGAAGTGCAGAAAAAAAATTCAGTTATGTTAGCTGAAACTGAAGGTACCAGATTTCCATGAAGTTGATTTTGTTCAACTTTTTGTGGCGGACCACAATGTTACTAGTTATTGAGGATTATCCATCCCTCCATCCAATTTCTACCGCTTATTCTGTTAGGGGTTGCGGGGGTGGGGCTGGAGCCTATCTCAGCATCTTCGGGCAAAGGTGGGGTACACCCTGGACAAGTCACCAGTTCATCGCACGGCTGACATATAGAGACAAAGAACCATCCACACTCACATTCACACCTATGAGCGATTTAGAGTGACCAATTAACCTAATCCCCAGTTTGCATGTTTTTGGACTGCAGGAGGAAGCTGGAGTACCCGGAGAGAATCCACGCAGGACCAGGGAGAACATGCAAACTCCGCACAGAAATGCCCTGACCCGGGAATCGAACACAGGACCTCCTTGCTATGAGGCGACAGCTCTAACCACTGCACCGCTGTGTCGCCACCCCTATTGGGGATTATAAAACACAAAATAACATTCATATTTTTAAGTAGACAATTAACTGTGTGGGTGTTTATTGTATTGGTCACCCATGTACCTACATCTGCACAGAATGGTGACTGGAGTGGTGCTGGAATGAGAGCTTCTACATTTTTATGTGCTCTGGACATCTATGAAGCATGTAAAAGGAAATATTTAAGCCTTTTTTGTTTAAATTTTGATGTACACAATAATCATCAAAACAAAAATATATTGAAACATTTCATATTACTAGTAATCAGTCCAGAATATATTAAATGGTCACTTTTTATATATAACTGACAGGAAGTTCTAATATTCCATTTTGTTGAAATGCACTAGTAAAAAAAAAAAAAAGCTCATCAAGTGGATCCAACTTCATCTAGAGCTGTATTCTGAAACAACATATTTTTAGTTATACAAGAATCTAATTTCCTTTATGTGTGGGAAGCACGTCTATCAGCTTTCTTATTCTTTCTTACATGAAAACTGCCTCAGAGACCGGACATCTCATCCCACTGTAAGTCAAATGTCTCACTGAGATGATCCGGCTGGTGGGATCAATAGACTTCACCTATCCAAGTCCAAACCACGAGTCTTGGTCTGTGTCCCTTCTGTTAATTGTGATGCTGGGATTCCAACACACAAACAAGAGACATGCTAATCCAACTACAGCAGCCATGAAAATTGGTTTTATGCAAATTACAGATAAAGACTTAAGCTACAATTAACCACAATGACTATGTGAGGGTTTCAGACTGAACATATTAAAATTTGATTAATACTGGGCAAAAAGCTAATTACAGAGTCCAGGATTTAAAAAATGAAGGTTTTTTAGAAGCTCGGTCATTTGATGTGTTATCAGAAATCTCAAAGGACTGGGGGGTTGCTTTGGTGGTCTTGAACTTGTGATCTCAGTTTATAAAATCATCATCATCATCATCATCATCATCACCTAGTTTCAGTCCAGATCATCCGTCTGCCTTATTCGGTTATCATCTGCTCTCCTTTGCTCTCTTTACTCTTCATAAAATTATCATTGTCATGACATTGTGGTAAGTGAGTAAGAGGTAAGGCAGCCTTGGATAAACCTCAAGCATAACTAATGTACACAATGATACTACAACCAAGACTATGAATAATGTTAATTAGTGAAGTTCAGTTATGATTATGATTAATTTATATGCCATGTGCCCATTGTAGCATTCCTAATTTTCAACTAAATAGATTAATATAATTACTTATAAACTAAGTAGTTACTGTCCTATAGAGCATTGAACCAACACCCACTGAATATTTTGTTCCAATGGTCTGGTTGCACATATATTTTAACAGATGTGGCTTCTGGGCCTGCTGGGTCACTGCTACTGTCACTTGAACACCGTGGGCCTGTTTCCTCCAATCAGTACAGTTCAGTTCAGTTCAATTCCTTACCATACCATAACCTGACACTGTAGCCCTCCAATAACTTCAACAAGGAGACTGAAACACAGTAAACACAGGAAACAATGGAGGACATTCAGCATTTTGTGTTGCAGATATACGTTTTTGTAATCGTTATGAGATTTTTAAACTTTTTGCGTGCAAGTCCCTACCCCTAGTAAAAACTGTTCGATAACCAATACCAATACTGTTTTCCTTTCAAGGTAATAAAGAAATTCGCTCTATGAAAAATAAGTGAACTAAGAAAATAGAGCTTGAAAGCAGAAATCCTCGGGCATGATACTGACTGTTTATTTAGGTCAGAAAATGTGTCTCTGTACATAAAAATACCACATTGGCGTGACAACAGGGTTAAAAATGTGATTTTCATGAGATGGGGTCTTGAAAGCTGCAGTCGCATGTACGACAATGGAGACTTGCAAATTTAAGTAACAACAGATCATTAACAGCAGCCGGTGACAGGGAATGCCATTTTTATTTGCGGATACAACAATGCTAGTCAGCAACGTCAATATGGGCCAATACTGATAAATTGGTACATCACTAATGAAAGTGAATGTAAACACAGGCAGAACTAAGAAAATTCATTAAGATTCTGTTCATTGTATTAGTATGTCAGAGCCTATTCAATGAGTTAACAAGCACAAGAGCAACAATGACTATACTAGTGCATCGCAAAAAATGTGATTATTGTGGAAAAAGTTATTTTCATAATTGAACACAATAATATATAACATAATAATACAACGCAATATATTCCTTGAACATAAGGTAAAATGATTCGTTTCTTTGGTTTTCACTTTAATGATTATGGGTTATCTATTTTAAGTGAAATATTCTAATATTTTGAGATGCGCATTGCTTATAGCTGAGGATATAATCATCAACAATAAAATAACATGAAGCATTTCAATTTTACATGTAACGAGTCTTTACTATATTAAAGAATCACTTTCTTTATTAAAACAGAAAAATCACAATATATTAACTTTTTCTTCACAAGTATTTCATTTAAATAGAACAGAATCTGTTTTAGACAGCTTACGCTGTCTACACAACCACCAAACCACTAGTTTCGCTTCTAGCCTCTTTTTTTTTTAAATGGTGGTTGCTATTTTCCAATATTATTCCTTAATAAAGCTAGTCAGCGGTGCAAGCATTTACCTTGTCGTTAATCATGTAGCGAGACGTCGAAAGTCAAAGCTCCAGCTGTCGTTTATGCCGGTTTCCCGGTGACGCCATTTCCGTTATCGCCCACGTGGGTTTGTTGCGATCACCTTCCCCAAATTATAGCGTTTCATTGGTTCAAGTAAGAGCTCAAAATAGAAGTTTTGCCATATTGCCAGCCATATTGCCAAGAAATCTTAATAAGTATCATTGTGAATACCTGTGTTTTCCCTTCTATATTTTTTTTTTTTTTTACCCATGTAGCTCCTGTGAAAAGAGACTGCTCTGACATGGACTGCCTTTGTAGAACATCAATGACTGTATTATCTCTGTAATAATCTGTGTGTGGCTTAGTTTTTAGTCTTTCAAGGCAAAGCAATGCTTATAAATAAAGGAAACACATCATGAGCTTACACTGCTTAATTGTTTTTTTGTTTTATTTGTTGAGTGATTAAAGGAGGCCCCAGTCACATATGCCTTTATATGTTACACAATCAATGATATATTAACAATAGAAATAAAGAAAATCATATAGCCTTCCATTATTACAAAAATCACTGGAAGTCTTTTGGTGTCCTGATATTTTCATATACTGAGGTTATACACAAAACTATTTCACCTCAAATATTTATAAATGCTAGCCATGTTAAAATGACTTTATACAATTCAAAGAACTCTATAAACACTCAAACATCACATTTTGGGATACAAGTAGCTTCATTGTCTTTACATCTACACTTTAATGTAATAAAAAAATAATTAGCTTAAGTGTAAATTGTATGAAAAGCTGTTCAGTTCAGAGTCCTGTGTCACCAAAGACAAACCTGTTGGTTTCAGGGTCAAAATAGCAAGACCTATTTAGTAAAAAAAATGCTGCATGAACAATGGAACTTACTTTCATAGTATTATACAGCTTCTTAATTGAAGTTTTGTTACTACAGAAAGCATGTGAACCAAGTATCCCCTTATACTTCATAGAGAAGATGTGCAGGAATATCTCAGAACCAAACATGTGACCTCAGCATGTTCATACACACCTATAAATCCTGACAAAATCTGAGGCAAGCTACATTCACTTGTTTGCTTTAATGCCTTTAGCTCTGTTGATAAACTGTGGCATCCAGTGCCATACATTCTGTGAAAAATGCTTCTTTCACTGACTCTTGGCATGACCATGACTCATACAGTTTTAGAGTCAATTTACATCACCTATTGAGTCATACAATATTTATTCTAAATAGCTTCATTGCTCCTTCCTTGTTCGCATTTTTGCTCTCAGGTGGCAGCGTTTGTGCTTCATTGTGAGACCGTATTCTGGGGTCATGTCCAGAGGCTCACCGGGCACAGTGAGAAAGTTTAGCTTCTGGATGAGGATTGCCAAGAAGAGGAAGACTTCATTTCTTGCAATGACCTCACCGATGCAGCGGCGCTTTCCCATTCCAAAAATCATCATCTTCTCCCCTTCTATCTTGTTCACATCGTTGCCATCAGCAGTCAGGAAACGGTCCGGGTAAAAGGAAGACGGATCTTTCCACAGCTCACTGTAATGTGTGGCGAATGAAGGAATATGAAAAGCTGCACAAAAAGCATGCTAATAAAAGAATAAGTCCATTATCAACTAGAGGTTTAATTTCGTTCAGCCAGGATGAATTGGGTGTAGGAAACACATGTGGGAAGTTTCCAACTATCATTGGGCTGCCCTAAAAAAATGACATAAACCCTCCTTGACTTAAATAACATTTCCTGTACTGGTTGTACTGAGCAGCCCTGAATTGTAAAATTTAAGTCAGTCATTTTCAACCATTTTATAAGGACAAAAAATTGTGAAGAAAAGAACTTACGGATCATGGTTGATCTGCCACTGATTGATGAAGACGCAGGTGTCTTTGGGAATGAAGTAGCCATTAAGAGATGTGTCTTTTGATGTGCTAGAAAAGAGGAACACAATCTTAGTCCATTGCACATTTATTTCTTTTCTATCACACATTCGTACATTGCAATAACTGCGTTATTCTTCAGTGAGAACTTAGCAGCTCACCAATAGCTAATTTGGCCCTCTCACACTTCTAAAAAGAGATGAAACTCACCAATGAGGGATAGTGAAGGGCATGAATGAAGAATGGCGGAAGAGCTCCAGGATAAAGGCCTCCAGAAGTGGTAATCTGGGTTTGTCGGAGAGACAAGGTGTGCGATCCAAACCCACTTTGTCTTCTGTAATTGATAAAAATATGATATTAGGTTCAGGATGTCAGTAGAGGTAGCGGTGTATAGTTCTGCTGCACATTTTTATGTGACTAAAGAATCATCACCTACTATCTTAATAAGATATGCTTACTCAATTCTTGATAAAGCCTTTCCTGTATCTCAGGGTAAGCCACCAAATACATTACTGACCACGACAGAGCAGTGGAGACTGTATCAAAACCTAGGAGGGAGGCAGAATTTTAGTGAGGATGTGTCTTTTTAATTTATATTAAGAGCTCCCTTATAATTGGATCAGAAATTCAACCCACCGGCTCCAAACAGATCGTTGACAATTCTTACAATCCTCTCATCTGACATTTGGACATTGGAGTTCTCGTCAAGCTTCCTGTCCTCGCAGTGGTCAATTAGAGTGTCTGTAATGTCACGGATGTTGTCCTGAAAGATGATTAGACAATCTCAGTACATGACTAAATGGGAAAGTCTCACGCGGTAGTAGGATAAGTTTTTGAATAATAATTTATTTTGTGTACCTTGTTGTAGGTCGCATAGTGCTCACTGACGATCTTTTGCACGAAGATGTTGAAGCGGTCATTGATACTCAAAAACTTCTTCATCGTGGTGCTGGGCAGGAATCGAAGAATAGGGATGAAGTCTGCTAGGTAGCCGCTGCCCGCCACCTTGGAAAACTCATCACTGATGTTTACAAAACTGAGCAGCTCCTCATCGTTGTGGTCATAGCGCCGTCCAAAGCACATTCCACAGATCACGTTAGCAACAGAGACAACAATGTAGCGGAAGGGGTCGAAGCTGCCGTTGGCCTTCATGACTGTATTAAACTGGTTGATCAAATATTCTCCCTCTTTGCAGATGTGCTCTTCCAGCACGCATGTGTACTCTGGGGCTGTGCCCTCCAGGGTTGAGAATGAGCGCAGGGCACTGTAGGCCAGCTTCCTGCGGGCACGCCAGATGCCAACATGGTCTGAACTGAAGGACAGACTCTTGCCATCATTGATCATCCTGAAGCTGTACAGGTCAGGTCTGCTTGAAAACTCGTGGCCCTGCTTGATGAGAGCCTGTCGGACTGTTTCACTGCCGCTCAGCACAACCACGGGACGCATACCAATCTGGATCTGGAAGACATCACCGTAGCGCTTGCTCATGGCAGTGAGACTCAGGTAAGGGCTGCTACCCAGCAAATTACCGATGAAAGGCAAGGCCTTTGGTCCAGGTAGTCGACGAAGCCCCACAGGAATGTCAGTGCGAAAAAACTTAAGGACCAGGTAGACCACACAGAGAGTTGTCACGACAAACAAACTTTCAGACACAGACACTGACCCAATTAAGGGCAAAATCATTAGTGCCATGATGACAGCTCCTTTGATTTCTGGCTCCTGCGCAACCTGGAAATTAAATAGGAGGGGCATTATAGTAGGGAAAAGCATGGAGCAAAGTTGTTGAGCAACATGTTGACTATGTGCATCAAAAAGTTTAGTGTAACTGCAAACTGTTGCACAGCATGTCTATGTTATTAAATGGAGTCTGGAGGTCCGCATTCTGCACAAAAGCAGTAAGTAGTAGGCTGTGCAAAGTAGTGGGGTCTGTAAAGTTCATCACCACTCTATTTTTGAACAAACAAACTGCCTCCCCCCACAGCTCAACTAATGCTTATTAACAAATATGCATGCAAAGTAATCTACACTCAGCCTGGCTACTGACATTAGAAATCAGTGTGTTGTCACATGTAACAAAAGGGCTTACCTCAGCAAAATTGATAAAACACTGGCAGTGCTCTGGTCCCAGAAGTACCTTTTTAAAATAGTAAAAAATCTCCTTTGTGATTTGTCCGAGTTTACTCTCTTGACGTGCCCAAAAAAGAGAATGGACTCTTGCTTTATAGTGCGCTCCAAAGCTTGATTGGCTGCCGTTGATGACGTCCTCGCTCTCTCTCCCTCTTACTTGCTCTCTGTCTCTCTCCCAGCTTGTCATGAATGAAGTTTGGTGCAGAGAAAAGTCGCGTGCGTGATCGAGTGTGTTCGTGCGTGCGTGCGTGACTGACTGAGTGAGTGAGTGACTGAGTGAGTGAGTGAGTGCGTGCGTTCGTGCGTAATGTTCTGCAGAATTAGGTTGGAACATTTCACAGATTTTGAGTAAGAGTTGTAGGGTTTTATAGCCTGTTTTACAGTGTACGGACAGATAAGACAAAATGGTAATTACTAGCAAGTATAATTCCCACCACTAAAAGAAATCCAGTCTGTGATAACACTGCGTAACAATTTAATATATGTCAAATGAGCTTCATTGTATGCGAACGTTCATTTACCTCTCTTAGTGCTACAAAGTACTTTCAATTAACCTATCAAGGTTTTAGTCAAAGTATGATTGATCATCGTGTTGGAGAGATTTCAGTAGGTGGGCTGATAACATCTCACGCTTTCCTGCGGCGCACGCTATGTCGTCCCTCAGTTATTCATTTGATGTTGTGATGCCAAATGTATTTGTTATTATTATTGTGTAATCGAAGATTAAGAGGAATCATTTATCTATGGAAAAAAAACGATTATTTAACATCCACGAATGGCATTGAATACAGTGGGACTTTTCGAAATACAAAAGTATTAATTCGTGTCTTTTCTTAGTACGGACTCTTTTCCTTTTCTCTTCTAATCCAATCAATCCTTTTTTTGCCTACAATAACGTAATCAAGACTTGGGTCAGAGTTTGTGAAAGCTGCTACACCACCCAGGTTGGTGTAAGTGCTGATAAAGACAGCCAAAAGCCATTTCGTGCTTGTACCTGTAACTTTTTCACTGGAGTTAAACATTGACCAGTTTGCGTGAGAGCGCAGTGATCAAACCCTCACCTTCCCTTTGAAGAGGATGCTGGGGAGGGGAGGGAGAGGGCATTCGTGCAAAGCTGCTGAAGCTGTGTAAGGGTAGGTGAGTTCAATACCATTCCTCCCCTGTCCCCTCTTCAACTTTTTTTTAAATGCGTTTCATAACCAGAAATTCAAACTCCACATTCATCATAAACGCTGTAGTGGGCTTAGAAACCCTAAAATCTCACGATAAAGCCATGCCATGAAATAGTCTACGTTCATTTTTTTCTTGCAGAACCCCCAATCTTAAACTATGCATCACACTTAAAACTTACAAACACTGTTATGGGGTCAGCTTGTCCCGACTTATGCAACAGGTGTTACAGCCGAACTTGTGACCTGCTCAACTCTGTGGCGTGAGGGGTAAAGGAAAACTCATAATTTTCTGCTGTCACGGCCTAAAACCGTGACCGGCAAGATAGTATCATGGCAAAAATGTGGCATCAAATTAGACGAAAATTGTGTTTGATTGTCTTTTCCCCCCAAACAAACATTTCCTTTACAGAATACTCCGTCTATTTTTCTGTCCAAGCAAAACAGACAGAGAAAGAAGCCAGATTATGATTATTTTATGCTTAATCGTACTCAACATGCATTTATTTTCAGGGCGGCAAATTTAATTTAATTAATGTTTCAATTATTTGTGATGTGTCTTTTAGGCCCTATGTTCTGCGTTTTGCCTGCACTGCAGTCATTTAAAGTGCGTCATCAGTTCTTCAATTCTACATTATGTCAGCTGAATTTGGCATTTTGTCTTATCTAACTTGCATAGAATTTTGGATTTAAAGGTATTTTGTTGTTGTGTTTCCATTGTATTTATTTATTTATTTATTTGTTGGTCCGTTGTGAGATTTGTCTCCGACTATAGCCGTTATTGACGCAAAACCAGAAGAGTGGACTCTGTAAGGAATGGCTGCAACAAATTTCTCCTTTTCATTCGTTAAACAAAACTCACACAACCCCTTTTTTTTATTTTTAAAATATCACACAACCTAATATTGCCACAATATTGACAGTGTGTCGATTTATATTTGTGTTTATTCTGTGAAAAGAAATGTGCTGCGGAATTGTCATTTTTCATTACATCCCTTAAATTCTCTCGTCTCCTAAGAATTTGACAGAAAATTTAAAAAAATGATCATATTATATATATTGGTATATAATCATTGTGTTTACTCAACACAACTTTTAAGATACTGTGGAAGATATTTTTATCAGAATGATGCAATTTATAGACGGTTTCTTTATTTGTTTATCTATTTTTGCCATTATTTGGTTAAAAATCTGCTTGTATTTTGTATTGTTAGGCTTGGAAGTCTTCATCATAAATCTGGCTACTTTAGCGCAAAACAACATCTTGCTGACCTGCACCCCAAAAACACTACGCATGAGTCCAGAAGGTAAAAGTTTTCGTGTTTATTTCTGAGTAATCTTGGCGATTCGGCGCTGTCCTGATCCTCCTAGACTGTGTGCAGGCTCTTCGGGGACTCTTGCCGTGCGCCTCCGGACTGCGCCTCTGGTGTTGCAGGTTGCGTGAGAAGCGGGAGCTGCTATCCAGAGGGGAGGGTCTCGGTCTTCTGGACAATCTTAAATCTGCTTGGTCAAGTCACGCGAAGGCAGCAGCCTCTGGAAAAGACACAGGGGTCTTAAACTTGTAGAACAAAGAGCGCAGGACGTGAGACTCTCCCCCCCCCCGCTTGTGCACGAAGGTGCACATATTTGCGCGCCATAGTTTCTGTAAATGCAAGGATCTTGGGCTTTGGAGTCATGCAATCTGCCACTCAGGCTTCATTCATTGCAGTCATGCAACACGGTGGGGCAGTCACACAGGCGAGAACCCACCAAACGGCAAAACAAGTTACGAAAACTGGAACTTATGAAAACAAGGTGATCACGCATGGCTGGAAGGGGGGATGGGATCGTGGTAAGGGTGCAGGAAGTCTGTCGGCATTATCAGTGATTTAAAAATTCAATTGTCTATTGATAACGATGAAGGAGATAATACTACTACTACTATTAATGATAATAATAACGTAACATCACAGCTGCATGAATATCCAACATTGCCTAGTGACAAATAGCAATTAATAACTATGATGGACACAGGTTAAATATATAGTATAGGTGGCATCCTGTAGCTTTTATTGGCCTTTAGGTTAAAGAGAACTTTTTAGCAACGTGGCAGAACCCACATTATAACCCAGTGACATAACTATTTTTGTTCAATGCAGTGAACCTCAATAAACTTTAAATGTATACAGCAATATCTCCAGGTCACCACCACTTCACTGCACGGTCTTAGCGTGAATATGATCTGCACTTCAATTGTAAGCCGGAGCGATTGTGCTCCTCAAGGATGACAGTCAACCTGATTAAAGATGAGTGAGACTGTGATTGTGGACTGCCCGGGGTGAGAACCGGCCGCATTCTCAGTGAGCGCTCAGGCTGCAGCATTGTGTGTGTGTCAGATCACAACAGGTGAGCACCAGTCACAGCTGGAGCAATCACAAATTTCACATAACTGGGCCAAAAAACCGTGCTTGGCCTTTTAAATTCACACCTCACACTGACATTCGGATTAGTCAACTTTCAAACCTAAAGCTGGTCTTCCAAGAATGATAGGTCAAAGGATAGAAAGATTCCTTTGAAAGAGAAGTATGTGAGCAGAAGAGGAAGTGATATGTGTCAGTGGGGAGATCCTGTGATAAAGCAGTTCCATAACTTCTTAAAAAGATTAAAAAGATCACTACAAGAGGAGCGGTGCTATTGGACAGCTGAGCACAGAGTTGACCCAACCAGCGCGTAGAAAGTTGTGTCAGGAGGCTCAAGATAAACTGGAATGCAGAGCTGGACACTGGCTTGGATGGTGTGTGGTATTAGCTTGTCTGTAACCATTTCACAGAACTGGGAAGGGAGGGAAAAGCAGAGAAGCAAAAGTTTTGCCCACAGCCATATACCTCTTAAAGAATTCTTGGACATAAAAGCAGGTGTAATGACTGTGAAGGTTGTTAGTCTCTACTCACGCAATGGCTGTCACGCACACACCTCCAGAGCAGGTGTGTACCTCAGTTTCACTGAATATCTTCTTTTGCATGCCGACGCTGTCAGGAGGTTGTTTTTACTTTGGTATTCCTGGTTTACAATGAGCTGAGTGTACCTGTATAGGTAGTCATGAAGCTATAAAACCTCTTAAAAACCTGTCAATAAAACCACAAAAGCCAAAAAAAAAAACCCTCCCTCTATCCTCAAGCATTTTACACAGCCAGTGTTCCTTGGTCCTCTACTGTTTCAACATATACATGTATATTTCAATAAGTAATGAAGTAGTAAGTGGTGAAAAAGTTCTTATTTGTTGCTGCAGGAAAAGCAGAGAAGCAAAAGTTTTGCCCACAGCCATATACCTCTTAAAGAATTCTTGGACATAAAAGCAGGTGTAATGACTGTGAAGGTTGTTAGTCTCTACTCACGCAATGGCTGTCACGCACACACCTCCAGAGCAGGTGTGTACCTCAGTTTCACTGAATATCTTCTTTTGCATGCCGACGCTGTCAGGAGGTTGTTTTTACTTTGGTATTCCTGGTTTACAATGAGCTGAGTGTACCTGTATAGGTAGTCATGAAGCTATAAAACCTCTTAAAAACCTGTCAATAAAACCACAAAAGCCAAAAAAAAAAACCCTCCCTCTATCCTCAAGCATTTTACACAGCCAGTGTTCCTTGGTCCTCTACTGTTTCAACATATACATGTATATTTCAATAAGTAATGAAGTAGTAAGTGGTGAAAAAGTTCTTATTTGTTGCTGCATTTGGAGTGTCCATGGAAATGGCTCATTAGATTTGTTAGGCCTACCATAATGTTTTTTTTATGTCACTAATTGAGTCCTTTGTTGTGGGTTTCTTGGATAATAGACTATAAAATACTTGGACAAGACACTGTGGAATGTTCCTGATTTTGTAAAGCTATACCAATGGGCTCAAGAAGGGAAAGAAAAGAATGGAGAACTTTCTATCAGTCAAATACTAATGCCACTTAGACTATATGTTAGTGGAGTGTCCCTTGTAGCCATCAACAGGCCTTTCGCACAGATTATGTATACACATTTGCAGGTGTCCCGAGATAACTAACTAAGTAGAAATGAAAGCAGTACTAAAATAGATCTTTTTCACAGCATTTGTTTTGGTAAGAAATAGCAGGATAAACACAAAAACAACAATTAAGGTGGAATTAAGTGCAGACTTTCAGCTTTAATTTGAGGGGTATCACAAGACTATTGCATTAACCTTTTAGGAAGTAGAGCCATCTTTACACAGTCATCCATTTTCAGAGGCTCAAAGTAACCGGACAAACTAAAATAATTAGAAATATATGGATTAGTCTTAAACTTTCAGTTTTGTCATCAGTAACTGTAAAAGCTGCTCTGTTAGGTTTAGATCATGACTGACTTGGCCCCCGAAGAATATCCCATTTCCATCTTTTGAGAAGAGCCTGGGTTGCTTTTGCAGTGTGTTTTGAGTCATTATCCATCCGCACTGTTTGGCTCTGTCCTATCAGTTTTAAATTATTTGTCTGAATGTTGCATAAAGTATAGCCCTATACACCTCAGAATTCCTCCTCATGCTTCCATCAGCAGCATCAACAATAAACAACATTGACCATGTTGCACCTTGTTGTAAATTGTCTGTATTGAAGGCATCTCTTGATTGTAGACTTTGACAAATATACCCCTGCGTCCTGAAGAGTGTTCTTTACTGGACTGGGTGTTATGAGGAGGTTTTTCTTTATTAAGAAAAAACAATTGCAATTGCAATTGCAATTGCAATCATCCATTTAAGTTGTCCTCCGTGGTCTACCAGACCTTTTGTTGAGAGATTGTCAGTTGATCCTCCTTTTTAAGAATGTACCAAGCAGTGGATTTTACCACTCCTAATGTTTTATCTCTCTGATAAGCTATTCTCTTTTTAAAGCCTAATGATGGCTTCCTTCACTTGACACCTGTTTGGACAACATTCAAACTTTGGAGTTACTGGGAGTCTCAAGTCACTTCTTTTTTCTCCATGCACCCTGCCAGCAATAAGATATTGAACAAACTTATCCCCAAAAGTCAAAGCAATAAATGTTTACTTGTTTATTAGATATCCTGACTTTTAGTCCCTCTGGTCAAGCTCTTGTGCCCTATAGGGATATATCTCCCATAGTGCATAAACTCAGTAACGTTTTTCATCCTCAATCAGTTTCCTAGTTACAATATCATGGTTATTTTCCATCAAACTGCGGAAAGCTCAATTTCTGTTGTGCTCCTCTTGAAAAGTGCCCATTTAATGCGTCTGCTACTATTGCATTAATTATAAATTACAAAGCTCGCCCTAAATGTAACATAAATAGAATAATGCAGCCGCTCTGCTATCAAAGCGAACAATGGCTAGACCAGTAGGACATCAGTGAAAAGACTCCTGGCCTTGCGTGTGCTCGCCTGGGAAAAACTTAATAGGATTATTTTGGACTGCAGGTCATGACACCTCACATGAATGTTGGCTATGACCTAAAACAAACTTACAGTATGTCCTGTTCACTGCATTGTGGACAAGTGGCTCAATATAGAGCCATCTGTATAATACAGAAGTTTTATATTCACAAAACAACATTTAAGTTTTTCAAGTATCTTATTGTCTCCCATTTGGTCAAAGTGCTCGATTTGACAGAAAAGAAAAAAAGACATGTTGCCAAAAGGGTGTAAAATTTCATTAGGCTGTGGTTCCACATTATTATGTGATATGAGTGAAAACTCATTCATTATAAATTTCATTTTATTATTTTATAAAAAATGTATATATATATATATATTTAAATAAT
>KV751341.1:7686491-7709293 GCA_001698575.1 Mola mola | reverse complement strand
GCCTGGTTTAAATAAACTTTGATCCCTAGAGAGAAGCACGGCTCCTCATTCACCCAGCTCTGTGATATGAGCCTCTTGTACACACCACAACAGAATTTTGGCTCACCTCTTTATACGTCTCCTTTTCTACTCGTTCCCTTTCACAAAAACACAACGCTCCCTCTTCGTCTGTTTGCATTCTGCAGGCCCTCCGCTCTAAAACCTGCACTCCTAACAAAAACCAGGAGCTGATGAGTAATATGGAAATCACATTTGATAATATAGTTTATACTGGTGAGAAATCTCATGAGGAACCACTACTGTGTCCTACCACATAGTGATAGGACACAGTGTTCGACAGCCTGCCCTCCATTGCCACATCAAATGAGGTAACAAATAAATCTGCCGAGAGTCATTTACCCTATCTGTCAGGTGAGAAATGTTTGGATCTGATTTCAAGCCTGTTCTCAGCTCCCAGTCGTAATTTATGGGCAATGTCGGCAGTTGCACAAAGAAACCTGCCTAATACGTTCCTGCTTCGCCTCAGGTATCTATACTGTGTTTTTTTGTCAACCTGAGTTTCTCTGATGTTTATGTGTTCTGCACACATATGTCAGAAGTGTCCTTGCTTTCTTGAACTAGAAAGCACTCAGACAGCGCAGACCTATGCTAAGGTCAAACACTCCCATCCCAAATGTCAGTAGACCTGCACACTTCCCTCACAGCCCCATTTTTTGTGTTACAATTGTGATGGTGTCAACATGCTGCTAAATATTATTGTTAGTTGCACATCTGTAGCCACATAAGTTACTCCACAGGAATAACTTTACATCTATCCTGTAAAAAATACTGGATCCATACGATGATCCGGATCAACACCAAAATCTAATCAATTGTTCCTCAGACCATATCCCACTTCTCCTGAAAATCTATTGGTAACTTTATGAGTTAACTGTTAAGAAAATTCTCTATTAATAATGACAGAGTCACTGGAGTCTCACTAAAAGATTTTACTTGAGGCAAGGAATCAAGCAAGCACTACGAGCAGTACATGGTTGACTGACTTTAGTCAGCTTACACACGATTTTTATACAGGCAAGCAAATAAGTCACGCCCTTGTGAAGGTTGAGGACAGATAGTGGAAGCTTCTGATAGCTTTGAGAACAGGAACAGGCTGCTTTCGGCAGAGACATTTTCACACGGTAAATTCCCGTTATCGTTGTCCTTGGGCATTGTCTCGGGTGAAGCCAACCTGTAAGCCGCCTGCGAGTTCTACACTCAAGGCCAAATATGTCCTCAGGGAATGCAGTAATTAAAAAAAAGGGTTGTGAAACAATTTGACTCAGTATTTTCTCAACATTAACCTGATAAAAAACAAATTAAAAAAAACTAACTAGACAGCAATCAGAGAGTGCAAATCTCTGCCAACACAACTGAATTCTCTAAAATATATCCTCGTTTTGCAAATATTATCTTTGGTGACCTTGACCTTCGAGCCTTCAAGGTCAGATTTATTTCTGTGATCTCAGATCTCAACCTTCTACCAGACTGTGGCATTAGTTTTGTTTTGAGCATTCCTAAATGTGAGGGTTTTTTAGGTCAAGGTCATTTGGTGTGAAAAAGAGCACATGTTGTTGGGGCCACCTAAAGGGTGACGCATGAACCCGAGAGCCAGGCTATGTAATTGATATGAAAAAAATTGCACCTCTGTATGTCAATTTCGTCAAGAGATATTCTAAAAAATGTGTTTGACCTTTAAGTGACCTTACCCGTTTACCTAGAAAACCCAAAAGTTAATCATGGGTAGCCAGGGCTGGCAGCTATAAAATGACACCAGTTGGACCTCTTTATTTCAATTCATTCTGGAGTTGTTGGCAAAAATCTTTCTTTTGACCTTTGGCCATTTAATCAGTTGTAGGTTGGGGCAAGACACACCTTTGATTAAAATTTTGAGTAGTTTTTGTGTAATCCTGTTAACAGGCAAGCAAACAAAAAAATGCCACCATAAACACAACATCCTCCATTGTATAAATCATTGGATTACTATAGTGAGATGCGTGAATAATTCCTTCCACTTTATTCAGATCATCACCAAAATTGTAGGGGCTCTTCCTTGTCCCATTCCCAATCCTCCCACCATGTCTCAATCCATCAGTTTTTTTTTATAATCCAGCTACAAACAAACACAAACATAAACATGACTACTTCTCACTTCAACAGTTTCTAGAACCATATAAAAGTACTTTTTGGCTTTTAAACAAAAGGATTTTGCCATTCGACAGCTGCCATTTTGTATTTTGTCTCAGAATTGGCAAGTTTTCCAGGATGTACAACACTTTTCTCCCAATGTTAGCTGGGATAGGCCCCAGCCCAATGCAGCTCTTTATAAAATAAACTGTGATGGATCAGTGGATTTATGGATCGATGGATGGAGGTAATCAACTTCAGATTTCAAACAAACAAACTCTGTTGTGCTGATCAAATACATGCAAATACAGCATGTGTCTGTTGTCATTTTTCTAGCTGAAAACATGCCGAGTGAACTACTTGAAGGGGATGTACTTCATAGTAAGGAACTGCCTTCTGAGCGCTCAGTGAGTGTTTACACTCGGTATTAACATCCGTCTGGGTGATCTGGTGGATTAATCAGCAATGGATGAAATCCTTTGGCGAGGGCTTAAATACAACAGACGTCTCTTTATATGAAAAAATGTCTTGCACTCTAGGTTAAAGTGAAAGTATCTGATGATAAATGTATTAGAAGTAATTTTGTGGCAGCAATTAAAAATGACAGTTACAAAACAAATTAGTTATTATATTAATTATTTTCCTGTTTTTACTTCGTCCCATGAAGTATAAAAATCAGTTTATTTAAAAATTGGGTAGCGAATCAAGGAGAATCGAAGGACTCTACTGTGTTACAAAGAAAAGAAAATACTAAAATACTAACGCACCAGTTGCCACAACCTTTTCAGTCATTTTCTACATGTTACACATGTGAATATTCCTATACTGTATATGCTATGGGTGAACTCTGTTTAATGATGGCCCCAAGTAAAATCATTGAACTTACCTCTTTAAGTGGGTATCTTGATTATCTTATAACATTTCAGTCTTACTATTATTATTTCAGTCAATACAATAACGGATCCAAAAAAAGATTTTATGCCTTGTACAAAGTACAATTCAAATATTTTACAAAACCAACATTTTTCCACATGTTTTAGTCTCTTCTCCACACACAAACAACATTTTAGGTCAATAAAAAGGAGGATTTTGCAGAATGGCTGCCAAAGTGCCTTGTTGTGTGTATGCTTTTGATAAAATGATTACATGATAACTGAATTTTGCACATGCCTAATATTGTCTTCTGTTATGAGAGTGTGCAAGAAACAATAGCAGGCCTGTTTCATTTGGTTGTTATTCTGTAAAACGAAGGTGACCTAGACAGGATTTTTCTAAAAATGGAGGGAATAATCCCTGTAGAAAGATATTAAGGTATTGGTGTGTACAAGGCGTTAGTCATTTATTTGAAAATAAAATCCCCAAATAATTGTGATCGATGCAGAAAATATTTAAAGCAGCACATACATAGGGGGGAGGTAAAGGAAAGGAAGAACAAGAATAGATTTTCATGGGTGTGGCAGCGACAATGTCCTCTTTATACACCTTTGATTTTCATATGTGCATAAAGGTAAGTGAGTAATTGTGGAGGTATGCCATTTTGGGTTTCAGTTCCCACAACATGGCTCATACATACACATACTTTTCAGCAAAAGCCCTAAATAGCTTGTATGTAGTGATTCTTAAAAAGATATATTTTGTGAAGAGATATGCCTGTGGCTCCCATAATGAAATATTCTGTTGCTATATGACAACCCTGATGGAGCTCAATGGCCCCAACTGAAGGCAGAGGTAGAGAAGCATAATAAGACATCTTACCTTTGTACGTCATTTGTGTCATCTTACATTGGCCATTAATGTATGAATAACACAATGTAAATGTACATAATGAACAGTAAGATTCTGATGTAGTGCCAGTTATCCATATCTTCTATCCTAATTAGTGTTTTTAAGCTCCAGGCTTCATGGTGAGATCATATAAAAAGTCTTGGAAACAGTCCCAGGCACAGATGAATGAAAACTTTTTGTGAATGACAGCAGCTACTGACAAAGAGTTCTCTCAGTCTGTCATTCAATACTTCATACTGCGGACACACTGTTTTCTTTGGCAGTCTTCTTTGGCCTGCAACTTGTTGGACTGGGGAGAACTCAGGCACGGGAGCTCTTTATTATTAGTGTATGAAAAATCTGATTAACTGTCTTTACTCGTATACCAGTGGAAAACAAAATAATAAAACGTATTGCGAACAAGAGAACAAAAAAAAATGGTGATCCAAGCTAGTACTCGATAGGAAATTCTAATTGTACTTCACTGGCCTCTGTAGTACTGCTGATACCAAAGCAACTGATAATCTTTACATCAAAACAATTTGCAATTTGCAAATAATTTTGTATTGCTGCTCCATTTCAAAGTAGGCCTGTTGATTTTTCACCACTTCACACAAGTGTGCACAAGGTGTAAACACTGCAAAAAGACCTTTTAGTGTCGATGTCACTTAGAACAGCTAGATGCAGTGGGGCAGCATTCAATAAGTTATGATGTGTTTATATTGAAACTGTTCCAAATCCCTTGACATCTTTACACCCTCAATGGATATCACAAATGAGAGACTACAGTCAGTATCCAGTGCCCATCTTTAACATGCCTGACTTCCTGTCAAGAATGTAAACATCGCTGTCATCTCAAGCATGCAGGAAATGAATGTCTTGCTTCAGTGACCAATGAATAATACTGTACATTCCACAAAAGAATAAAATATATGCAGAATAAATGTTTAACGAATGCACATGACCTGGAGGACGGCAAAAACTGTTATGCACTGGGGATTTCTTCTCCTGCGTATAAGGTTCAACAAGCAAGAATGTCTTCCTCAGGGTTAGTTAGATATGTAATCAAGTATAAAAGACGTTAACAGTACAGTTACATAAGGTCCTGAGGGTTTTTTTCTCAGTCTCCTTTTCGATGACTCAGCTTAAATTTGAATTGAATTGTTTTTAATCAGACACAGTATATCAATTTGAAAGCCGATCAATATATGTCTATATTGTATATGTAAATATAAAAGATAAACATGTATGTTTAAAATAAAATCATCAGGAAACATATATGTACCCATATATGTATGTGTAACATGTATGTATATTTTAATAAACTTGCATATATGAATTAAAAATATATCATTAGCATATACAGTCACAATGTAGAAACCCATACTAAATTTTATCATATAGGTATTTGGAATATATGTACATATACAAAATTTACTATAAGCATTACATACTGTATATGTTATAAACTTGTGTCTTCATATATCCAGAGAATGAATATATGGAATATACTGTATATTTCAACATCAATACGGCTACATTTGAATCTGACGTTAACTATAAATGGTTGGATTCCTCAATGGAACGTGAATGTTAAGGCTTTTAGTGGGACTAAACAGGATAACAGGTCCGTCTGAATGACTGTGTCTGGTTGTTCACCTGTGACTAATTTGCTTTGGATGACCCTTCAGGAGAATATTGCTGTATAAACCTTTCTCTCAGAAGTAAAGAAAACCAAACAAACTCCACCATAACATTTTTATGTTGCTGGTTTTTAGTTTAGATAGTTTATGGTTTAAGTCTAAGATGGAAAAAGATGCACTAATTCTACATATTTATACACAAAATATAAGCACTTGGCTGCTTCAGTCAGAAAGCCTATACATTTGACCCGTCAAATGTATAGAGCTACATAATATGAGTCAACAGCTATGACTCACTGTTACGCAACCGAGTAATGTGTACAGTAAAGAATGTAACTTTGAGGCAGTAACCAGAGGGTTGCATACAAAAATGAGGGCAGAGCACAGGTTAATTACAATCTGCTGTTTTATTAACAAACTTGATGTGATGAGCCTACAGGCAACTGCTCTGTTGTCTTAACCATTTTCATTTGAATAGTGCCATACTATGCTGCATCTCTGTGCTGTATTCTTATTTTGGGAACCCATAGAAATATGGTTGTAAAAAGAAAATTCCTGAAAAAAAACAAAACTGTTTGGCTTTGTTGCAGATAACATATCTAATAAACTGGCAGCATTGATTTCCTTTGATTTACTTAATTTCCCAGGTCAAGAATTTTAACTGCTGGGGAAACACTATTGTGCCCACAGGAAGACTCCATCAAAGGGCTACGAGGAAATGTTACCACATCCTGTAGATGCTCCCTCACATCTCTGATCGACTGTAAATCAGAGCTGCTTTTTAACTGTCTGTCAAACACTTTTATGTGGAAAATTTGCTGCTTCTTTCCCCACCCAAAAACACCTTTTTTTTTTTTTTTATCTGCAGTCTACAGTCCAGGCCACGACCACACACATTAACACCCACAGAAACAAACACATGACATAACATGACATGTCATGTATTCACATGAAGAAACTAATGTTTATCCTTAAAACATACACATCTGATCATAGGCTGGTGGTATTTTTATCTGCACATGAAAACATATCTTGCGTGACTGAGACTGAGCTCTGTTTGTTTCTTTATATATACATTTGATAGAATTGGTTGGTATAAATGTGTCTTTCTGAAAAAGACAGATTCTATACAAATGATAGAACACATGATACACAAATACAGTAATTGTAATACTGGTAATTGTATACATTTTTATATATTTTTTAATGGTTTACATATTCTTCTTATCCCCCAAATTTTACAACACCTCTAAATCTAGAATAGGTGACACTGAATCATTAAGATTCTTTGTTTTGTTCATTTTTGCATACGTTCTTGAACCTTTTTCATTCACTTAACACTTAAGTTTTAGAATTTAAATCAGTAACAAAAATGTTTTACAATTTCTAAGTTGATACACCAAAATTTTGACTACACTGGCATGAAAGTTAAGCATTCATCAAGTTTAATACCACTTTTATAACGTCTTATAACAAATTACTGCAATTTATTTTTTATATGCCTTGTTTCACTTGGGGACTAATGTTTTGGTAGTGACCCCAAAATCACACAAGTTTGCCATGGCTGAATTGGACTATTTATGATAATTAATACTATTAATCCCACGAGTACTCTGCACTTTTCCCTTTGGTGGACAAGTGGTAAAAAAAAAACCAACTTGTTAGAGCCAAAGCTAATGCAGATACATGATCAAACATGTTTAAAATATGAACAAATGACATTTGATATTAGATCTACGTTTATGGATTTAATGCCAAAGTCACCAAAAAGGCATACAAGTTCCAGGATTGAGGAGGAAGATTTATTAAGGTTTACAGCTGCAATAAAGGCCTTTTTGGAAACTGTGCAGCTGCTAGCTTTCAGGGATAAAAAGAAGTCAGCAGCTACGATTTAAGGTTCAAAATGTATTGAATTTATTGAAGTACACCATCACCTGAAATAACGAAGTGCACTACATCAATATTTATTACACACAAAAGCACAACATTTAATGAACATGAGGCAAAAGGTAAAAACTGTCTGCAGCCTGAAGGGCATCAAGTATGCTGATAAACTGTCATAAAATTAACAGAACATGCAAACTAAATCACACAAGTGAGGGACTACTGAACTTAGGCACAGGCATTGTCTAAAATCCCTCTCTACTCCTATACAGGCGTTCCCTATAGAGCACTACATTGTCAGCTCACTGGGAAAATGAAAAAACACTTTCAGACACTACTTGATCATTGTTCTCTGGCACCGTGAATGGTGTCATTCATTGCCGTTGTATATTTAAAACATATCTGATCAACATTGTTACACCCTGTAATCTATGCCGTATGACTTAATATACAGCCCACAAATGCAATTCATTACGTCACCAAGAAACTGGTATTTACTTATAGTTTTAGGCCATGTTGCACCTATTTTTCCCTCAGTGCGATGCATGATGGTCTATACTGCTAAGGTCACCAGCATTTGTACGCTACTTTTCACAGTGCACTATAGAGTTTAACATCTCATGCTATACATTTGGAAACCCATACAAAATGGCAAACACCCTGTATAGTCCACTATATTGGGAGTATATATATTGGGAGCGAAGGAGTAAGTAAGGAGGACTCAGACATGGTAATCAAAAAAGGTGGGAAAATTAAGAACAATAACAGGAAGAGTTAAGCAAAGCAGGCATCTAGGACTTTGATTACTTAATAACAGGTGGTTGCAAATGGAGTGCAGACCATAAATGTCTGTGTGAAGGTCTCTGGTCTCAGATGTGAATAGTCTCTTTGAACTTGATGTGGTGGTTCACTGTCACCTCTTCAAAGCGTCTGGTTTATTTGGGTTGGTGTTCACCGGCAGCTGGTGATCTTTGTGGCTGTCCTTTTAGTTGTTTCCCCTATGCCATCTCCCTGTCTGATGAGCAGATATAATATACTGCCCCAGTTTTCTTCTGTGAGGAAAACAAAACAAAACAAAATAAAACAAAAAAAAAACTACTGAAGAGGATTGGAGCCAGGCATTAAAAAAAAATTAAGAGAGGACATTTTTTTTGTTTTTTTTCATTATGAACTGCGCGAAAAAAGACAAAATGTAGAGATTAATCTTGAAATACATTTTAATCAGACGCGGCACTCACCTGAGCTCCACACTTCGATAAATTGTCTTATTGTGTCTTGTGATACACACAGGTGTAACCTTGGATGTCCCTGCGTTTGTCGATTTCCCACTGGTTCACCTTGCACGAATGCAGCCATCCTTCTGAACAGACGCTGTTTTCGGCACAATGCTTTCAAAGACCAAATACTGATAACTACACTGTGCTTATGAGCTAAAACAGAAAGAATTTCTTTTTTACTAAAGCTGATTCTGTAGTTCAATTTCAGCAGTTTGTCTCTACAAGGCATTTTGTAGTTGTTGACTTTCAATTCTCAGCGTTTTGACTTTATTCCTGAAATAGTATTTTAAGATTATTCTGACATTTCAACTTTTTTCTTGAAGTGTATTATGAAAAAAAACCTCTTAGTCCTCTCATGATTTTTTTCCCAAGCCTGGCCCTAATCTGTCTGTTTAAAACACACAGACACACACACACACACAAATCTACAGGTACAGATGCTCCTCCTGCACCTAAAAATTCCGATCAAAACACATATGTTTAGATTGCTACTGAAACAAATCTTAACATCCATTTAGTATTTTTTATTAGGCAAGTCAAGGGCAAAGCTGAGCTACATATTTGGTTTTCTTCCCAGTCAACAGATTGCGAAATAATACATACCTGACATGTTCAAAGACATGCTGTTCGCAATTCTCTGTCTACTTATTGAGACAGAAATTTTGTTATAACTATTCAAGTAATGCTGGAGACACTTATTTGTGTTTTGGCATTAAATACATGTTGTACATGTAAAAAATTAAACAGCACGATAGCTGCTGTGCAGTTAGAGGCCATCAAAATGACGGTAAATCCTTTTTTAGAATATCTTTCTTTGGCTTTGTTTGATTGCATTATTGTGTCAGTCGAGGTGAGTTTGAGAAGATTTTATACACGATAAGCTCAGTAAAATGAGTATCAAAGTGTCAAGTCTCTGCAAGTTGTTTTTTTATAGGAAAACCTTTGCCTGGAAGGTAAAAACAACACATTCTGTGATCTATTCAAATGCTTTTGTATGGTGTAAAAAACGTTCAGAGGTATTTAGCACATTTATAGCTTTGAAATATAAATGCATATGATATAATAGAGACATTTTAAGATGCAATGTCCCAGTGTCCATGCCAGCATTGAAAATTTGTGAATGCTTGCTCCTGGATAAATAACGCTTACACAAAGGTCACTCTGTGTCGCTCTGCTGTTCACTCCACACAGATGCTGTCTAAGCAAGACCTTTGTTATGGTGGGAGTCATTTCGTAATACTACTGATGTCTGCACATTGGTTGCCAAGCTCTAATTGAATTATCAGCCTGTTTTTCAAAGCAGGCCACTTGGAAATTCCATGATTATAGATACAACTATCATGCCAAAAAACTCAGTCTGTCTGGGCCAGAAACAAGTTTGTTATGCTGTGCTCTGTTAGTGCGTGTGTGTGCATATGTGTGTCCATTTCTCTGCACCAGTGTAAGTAGGATGAGTCTCTGTCCAAATATCTACCTTGACAATCAAACAGATTTTCCTAATTATATTAAACAGTGGTTCAATCTGAGAGCTCCAGGTGTCGCAGACAGATATTTTGTATTGCTTTGGTGCTATTGGTTGATTTAATACTTCCTCGGCATGCCATCAATGTTACCCAACTGTGGTTTAGCCCCCAAATTTCTAGTGCTTAGTTTCCCACAATAGTAAACTGGGAAGAAGATGTTGGAGATGAACTGCCACAGTGTTGACAGGAGATGTTACAACTTGCATTGTGTTTTGAAAAATGTGAGGACTGAAGGAATACTCGTCAGTATAGCATTATTATTTTTATCAAATCACAGAACAAACCGGTATTTAAAAGCTGCTTTTATGATACGGAAATGAAAATCGCAATACAACCAACTTCGCCATCTCTCCACAACAGCTGCCTGTAGTGGACCTCATCACAGCCACAGAATCAGCCACAAAGTCCAACAACCTTGTATTAGCGGAAGCTGAACAACTCAGGATGAAGTTATCAGTAGCGCTTGCAAGCGCAAAAATACCTCCATCTACTATCCCAATTGAAGAGAGGAAAGCCATAACCGCAATTAACAAAGACAACAGCATCGCTATTCTTTCGGCAGATATGGGGAGATGTACAGTGGTACTCAACCAAACAGATTATCACTCCAAGATCACCACCTTGCTCAGCGATGACAACAACTATGAAACACTGAAGCGTGACCCCACCGGTGGATACAAGGAAAAGGTCATCAACTGCCTACAACAATTGGAGAAGGAAGGAGTCATCAACTGTCCCACTTACTATAGACTGTATCCGGGAGATTGCACACCATGCATATACGGCCTTCCCAAGATCCACAAGGAAGGAACCCTGTTAAGACCCATTGTCAGCAGCATCAACTCAGTTACTTATAACATCTCTAAACATCTTACAACTATACTTTCACCTCTGGTTGGTAAAACTCCACACCACATCCAGAATTCTAATGACTTCACCAGCAAAGTTCGGGACCTCAGGCTGGCACCAGAGGAAATCATGGTCTCCTTTGATGTCACCTCACTCTTTACATGCATACCCACATCCGAAGCGGTGGAAACCGTCCAAAAACCACTAATGCAAAACAGTACTTTGGACCTTAGAACCAACTTCATCCCAGAACAAATCTTTAATTTGTTGGACCTATGCCTATCCACTACCTACTTCAAGTACAACACATGTTTCTACAGACAGAAGCATGGCTGCAACATGGGCTCCCCAGTGTCTCCTATTGTGGCCAACCTCTACATGGAGGAAATGGAAAGTAGGGCACTGAGCTCATTCAAAGGAACAACACCAAGCCATTGGTTCAGATATGTGGATGACACCTGGGTCAAGATTAAAACCCAAGAGGTAGAAGCCTTCACGGAACACCTTAACTCAGTAGACAGTAACATCAAATTCACAAGGGAGGACGTGAACGAGAACAGGCTGCCTTTCCTGGACTGTGCGATACACCTTGAGAAGGACAGAGGGCTCAACATTGAAGTCTACTGGAAACCTACTCATACAGGCCAGTACCTGCTCTTCCACTCTCACCATCCTTTGGAACGTAAGCTGGGAGTTATCAGAACCCTACATCACCAGGCTGAAAATGTTTCCACAGGCGAGACAGAGGGGAAGACTAAGGAACAAAAACACATCAAGACAGCATTAAAACCTGTGGATAACCTAACTGGGCTTATGTCAAATCCAGTAAGGGCTCCTGGAACAACACCCCGACAACACAGGAGGAGGAGAGGAGCAAACGCCACAACGTTGTCATTCTGTATGTTGCAGGGGTGTCAGAGAAATTCAGAAGAATTTTCTCTAAGCATGACATCCCAGTTCACTTCAGACCCTGCAACACTCTGAGACATAAACTGGTTCACCCTATGAACAAAACTCCCAGACACAAACTTAACAAAGTTGTTTATGCAGTCCAGTGCAGTGAGGAGTGCACAGACTTTTATATCGGGGAGACCAAACAACCTCTCCACAAACACATGGCTCAACACCGGAGAGCCAGCTCCTCTGGCCAGGACTCAGCAGTCAACTTACATTTAAAGGAGAGGGGACACTCATTTGAGGATGATAATGTGCAAGTGTTGGACAGGGAGGATAGATGGTTTGAGAGAGGAGTAAGGGAGGCCATCTATGTCAAGCTGGAACAGCCATCACTTAACAGAGGAGGAGGCCTTAAACATCCACCACATATAATGCAGTTTTGAAATCTCTCCCCAGGAAACTTAGCCACCATTCACACCTTGGCTCTCGTGAAACCAGCGACTCACATGATGACCTGGGGGAGTGATTACCCATCTGATGGTGGGTCACAAAGATTGGGGGTGGGGCTTTGTACCCTTTGCCCACTACCCTGAGTAAGAAGGATCCTCCACAAGGTTAAATACTGGGGACTCCCAACCTGAAATTTAAAACTGAAGAAGCCTCTTGGGTGAGAGGTGAGAAACGTCTTCAAGAAACTACAAGAAGTCCAGTTGCCTTCAGAAGAAACAGCAAGACCAGTAGTCTGTATATATCAGTCAAGAAGGACTCTTGCCTACTCAGTCAATATAGCTGATTAGAAGATAGCATCTTGGCCTGCTAGTTGTGGCAGAAGAAAAGAAGAGTCAGAGAGTAAACACATTTTTGTCTCTACTCTTGTGCAATTATTTTTTTAAGATGAACAGTCAATCACTGCCCAGCCCAACAGAGATTCAAAACATTTAGGAGAATGCTGTAACATTGGTTCCATTATGAAGCTCCAAAAATGTTTTGTGAACTATGAGAAATTAAAATACCTCCACAAACATCAAGCACCAAATCATCTTTGCTTTATACATGTCTTAAAGTTTTCAAATTCATTTCAAAACTGCATTAATTAACTTTTATTGGGCAATTGGGGCCAGTACAATGAGACACTAACACAACCGTCATGTATTCTGACCTTATAAATGATGCACAGAACATTTTCAATGAGCAACAGTAGTTTTGCTACATTGCTTTTGTTTCTTGCCAGATGATGTATGTAAGTCCATTATTCACTCCTCTTGTTGCTCTGTTTATGTTTGGAACCCTCCACTGCTCAGGGAAATACTCTTCAGCTGTTAAATGGTCCACTAAGTTAAACAGCAGTTAAATTCAGTATTCTGTCTCTGAGGGTTAGGAGTTTGAGGCAACGCACAAAATGTTGATGTCTGTCTTTAAGTATTTGTTTGCCTCTGAGTATTAAGAAAGAGAAAAAGAAGGCTGCAAAAGTATTGCTGCCACGGGCCGGGTCAGAAGGTCTAGCAAGATGAATCAGTTGTCCTCACGCAAGGCAACTCTGCAAACAGTGGCAACGCACGTCTTTCAAAAGAGCTGTAGACTTGCTCATCCAGTTTTTCAAACTCTTGGCACTGCTGCGTGCACGCAGAGAGCTTGTAAATGACAGAGGAAGCCAAGGTGTGTGGAGACCAAGCCCCTCAGGCCAGGGGAGTTTACACAGCATGTTGCCATTAATCCGCCCTCTCAGATTTTTCTATCCAGCTCTGCCATTACAATGCCAATCAGGTGCAACTCTCCTGTGGAGCTAATTAAAAGCGTTTGCAATCTCTTTGATATGCATTCTTGACAGATGTGTTATTGCACATATTTAAAATCTGCCTATAGGCCTATTTGTAAAAGCAAATCATGCATTCACATGGTAAATTAATCAGTTTTTGTTAATTCTGAGACTGTGAAAATCTAATGCTCCTTTATTCCTTTCGGGATTTTTACATTAAAGCATTTTGGGTTGAATATGCACCTCAGACATATTCTCAAAACATAGAACCAGGGAGAGTGTGCAGACCGTTTCCGCTGCTGCGTTTGTAAATGTGGGTCTTGACTGAGGGATTAATGCTTCTGAATGAGTCTCATGCAGTGTCTGCTTAAACAGACATCTACAGGACAGCAGATAATACATACTGATCATGGGATTGGTGGCATGCTTTTGACTGAGTCCATTACTCATCAGACAGGCTCAGATTCTCAGGCCTCTAGCAGCTCCATTATGAGCAAAATTACAGCAGTCGACAGGCTTCAGAAAGTAAACGAATGCGCTTAGGACTCAGCCCCAGGCATGTTAACTCAGATTTAAGAATGAGTTAGCGTGTCAAGATAGCGTGTCTCGCAGCAGACCACGCCTGCACCTGTCAGGTGTTCTGTGGCATGCCTGTGTTTCATGTGGGAGATCATGTGTGCCTGCATGGCTGCATGTTGGAAGGAAAGACGATGTGTTGCACGCAACTGCATACCCTAGCAATGATGGACACCTGTGATTTACCTGACGCCTTAATGACTGCACAACCTTGCAAACATGTAAATATTTATCAGGAGCTGCTGAGCATCAGACACACCTATCTTGCTTTCACTTTTGCTTACACATTAAATCTGGTTATATTAGATTTTCACGTCATCTCCAACTACACAAATATATGCATTTAACATCAGTGACATGCAACCACCTTGTAAAGGCATCAAAGTATGTGAGCAAACAATTGCAGATTTATTCATTTAGCCGCCTTTAAGCAACATTAACCTTCATTTGCAAGTCAGTTTTCTTTCATTTGTCCCTTTAGCTCTGTTTTGGTCTCATTCAGCTCATGAATGAAATAATTTTGCTGTTTAGCCACAAAACTCTGCACTGTGCTAACCAGCTAATTGGCAGCTAATTGCTAGTTGCTAATTACCTTCAGTGAATTCTATTTATTGAATACTTCAGTGCGTTCAAGAATCTGTACAGAGTTCCCCATTCTCTGTCCTCATAAAAAGGATGTTAATGAGTGGAGTGGCTTTTAGACCATTCTTCATCATAGTGACCTCAAATAGGACAGACAACACTTGCAATCACACACACAACCTAAACCATGACAGAAACCATTGCTTTTAAAACCATTATTTTAAAACAGGTGAGTGATAGTGGGGCTGGAAACAGGGCTGCTTTGTGTGCTCGGACTGAAAACAGACTGAAAACAGTAAATCTGCAGGCTGTCAACTGAAAACACTGAGTTTAAAGGAGACATATTGAAAAAACATTGAAGTATAAGGAAACTGCTGAGTTGGCTGTCTTCTATGAGTGACTTTTTGACACATTTCATCCATTGCAAGTTTAAAAACATTGATGACTGGTGCAGCTTTAAAGTTTACACTCACACTATGAGTACAGCTTCTTTGGGTGGATGCTGCTCTTTGTATTTCATTCTTAGATTTCAGTTTCATGTCAAAAGATTTCACCCAGCACCTGAGTTTTATCTTTTGTACCTGCCTCATCTTTCTGTCACTCGGTGGGTTCATTGTGTGTTACAAAAAAGAGATGAGTGATAAGCTTGCAGCTCTACTGACCTGCTACTGGTGCCTGCTTTCATTCATTTTGAAATTTCTGTGATGAAAGCTCAGGCCTACTTACACTGCGTGGATCAGCTGTGGGCGGGGGGTTTCCTCACATGCATATGTACTGAAGAGTATAACTCAGCTGTTCAGTTTCGTGGTATCAGTGCAGGTTAGAGAACTTCTTAGAGCACATCTAAGAAGAAGAAGAAGAACTCTACTCTGCACTTGTTAAGTCATACCAGTCAATGAGAAGATGACGCAGCGTCACCAAAACTATATCACATCACAAATATACGTATATATGTTACCAGACACTTGCAATACAATTTTGAACATTGTTACTTCCAAAAAAAATTTATTCCAAAAAGCATTTTATTTGCCCCCAGAAAAAGCGTCAGATTAATTTCTGACGTTCCCTCATGCCCCGTGCAGTTGCGTTATATAGTCACGTGAACTAATCAGTTCAAGCAATCGAACTCCATACTGCAGTAACAAAATTTTGTATTTGGTGTTAGAATGTATTACCAGAAAAAGTACAAAGAAACAAAACAGCAAGCTTTTTTAGTATTTAAAAATACTTCAGCATATGCGTCGTAAATAGAATCAGTGCTCACAGTACCCCTGCTTGTCCCAAACAATATATCTAAATGTGTGTGTTTGCCTTTGTGTGAAAGCAGATACAGTGTACCTCGCCTGCATGTCTGAAACATGACAACCACTTCAACTGCGAGAAAGTTCTATTTTATCAGATTAGATTTCCAGAGCACAGATAAAGAGATTGTAGATCAATCCTTTTATGCCTTCAAAACCATAAAGTAACGGTGTAACAAAGTGCTTTGGTACTTTACGCCGCTGCATTTAACAAAGCATGTAACAAATTTAATATAATTAGTATACATATATTTGGGAGGAATTTGGAGTCCTCATTTAGATAAAAGGACAGGGCTGAGATGACAGAAAACGAGAGGATGATAAATAATATGATTGTATGCAAACTAGGGGTAATACAATACACCTGTATTTTCATTGCCCAAGTACATACAGCACACTTCCCTTACAAACACCTTACAAACGTAAACATACACAGACCACTCTCATAGCTTACGTCTCTCTCTCTCTCACACACACACACACACACACACACACACACCCAAAGTGTTTGAAGTGACAACACTGCCGTGCAGAACGTGTATTTATGAATAGCTATAGTGTGCCAGTAGGGAAATTCCTCTCATAGGAGGAAACATCTGGCCAAATTTTATCAGTTCTATCTTTACTCTCGTCTTAAGATGCTGGCAAATAGTTACTTTTCTCCCTGTCTAACATCACGGTCCTGATGAAAATCAGTCATAATCAGTCAGAGCTGTGATTGCAAGAAGAGTTTTACACAGCGCTTTTTAGGAAACCTGCCAGTTAATAGCTTTTCAGCTGGGATGCCAATGAAAAAACATTTTAATACTTTATTAAGCTACGATTGTAACAATTGTCAGAAAAATGTTAGATAATTCAATTCATTTTTGCTTTTGTTTTATTGTACTTTGTGCTCCCATCTCTGATCTCTGTGATGGGAGCAATAGATCTCTTGTCACAGGTGCTACGTGAACTTTTTCCTTCATGGTGCACTTTGCTGACCTCGTCTCTGCCAGCCCCTACAGGCGGAGCACAAAGCCTCCAGTTGCATGACAAGTGGTGAAGGAAATGAGATAATCTCTTTCACTCTTGCCTTTCCCTCACTGACATGCTTCTTAAATTGTTCCATGTTGTTTTTCCTGATCCCGGTTGCCTTGGCAACAACTATAGTCTGAGTAGCGACTGCACGGCACTGGGCAGAGCTGTTAGTTTAGAAGCCTGTCAAGTGGCACGCACACACATTAATATAGGGTTCAAGGATGAATGCTGCAATAAAGTCCAAAAATTGATATACAATATCTATCTATTGATATCTATTGATATCAATAGATAGATATCTATTGACTTCTATAAAGTTATTAGTCTAAACACACGCCCCCACAGTACTGACACATATAAATGCAGCAACATTAAATGAAGTTCTGTATGATCAACATCAAACAGAGAATAGACCACAGAGTGTGAAGTGCAGGAGATCAAACGCGGTGAGTCATTTTTCAACCATGTCTTTGGTGGGTATGAGCCTGGACAAGCCCCTTCTGACACTCCAAGGTCTATAATTAGCCTTCCAGTTGTTTATATGCAGGCATTTGACCCCTAAACTCTGATACTTACACCTTGCTAAATTACCCTCAGCCACACTTAAGTTCAGCAGAGCATAATGAGTGAGGGCTACGTGCCCATAGCAGAAATGCTGGCATGACTTGTTTAATTATCATAACTTGCATGCGTGGAAAGCTATGAGTAATTATAGATAGTAATTGCGTGATGTTTTCTGTTGAAAACTCAACTCAAAACTCAATCACCTGGTTGGTATTGTGAGCCACTGGAGCGGTGAGGCCTAACTTTCAGAGGATTCGCTGTGATTTAGCACCCTCTTCTGGTGGAGAGGCGTCCCTTCAGGTAGCTGGATTTTCCTTAAAACCTGAGGGTCAGTGATGTTGTACTGATGTGAATGAGACACATTTGGCAGTATTTGTTAAGGGAAAAGATGAAAGTTACATTATATTTCTCTACGTGACACAAAATAATACTTTTCATAGAATCATTTTGCTACATTCACCATGTTCAATATTATTGTCAAGTTTTAATTCTATTTTACTTCATCCCAATCACCTTCTTTCTGTAATCATTTGTTCTTGCATTAAATTTCTTGCACTAATGAAGTCTGCTGTGTAAATTAAGTTTGTTTTTATAATTTTTATTAAAAATGAAAATGTATAAATTCACCCCAATGCTGATGGAAAATCAGGGTAAGTTTCTTTATATACACAATAATTCTTGAGCTTCACAACAGAATACTGAACAACTTATGTTGATGGGCATTTTGATAACCATAAACACAGAAAAATAAACATAAAATGGCTCAGTATAGTTCCTCTGACATAATTTAAGTGTCTAAAAACCCCAGAAAATCTCAGAGGGAATGCAAATATACTTGGAAAGCTATAATTTGCACCTTTTTATAAGACGAAATCTTCAGTGCAACCACAACCCCCCTGGGAGAAAAGTCACTTTAAAACCTTCGTTTAAAAACAAACAAGCTCTAGAAAACAGTTCGAATCTATGTATAGACAAACCTTTATTGAGCAAGGAGCAATGGAAGTTGCTCCACAGTGAAAGCCTTCCTTCTTCAAGCTTCTTGTCAACTCCAGAGTGAAAGTTCAAGAACATGTGCAACCTTCATCCCTGTAAAACTGCTCCCTCCAGGTCATTTCTCTACATAAAATATATTCCGTCAACATTCCTGAAGATGTATGTGCTCTAAAAGGGATTTTATGATTCCAATAAATATATCAAGTTCATCCTAATTTTATACAAACTTTTAGTATTATACTGTATATATAATGTGTAGCATATTCTTGCTTAAAACCTAAGATGTCTTACGTATTGACAGCTCTTTTTGTTAACATTAACATATTGCAGCAGTACATGTTTTTTTGTTTTTTTTATCATATTCAAAGTTCTGTTGTTTCATTGTTCAAATAAAAAAAAATAAAATAAAAAATACATAAGAGATAGCAGTTTTTTTGTGCAACAGTACGGGAACGTGATTGTAATACTTCAGTTAGTGGAGAATAGCTGCAGGCAGGTGCAGGGGCTCACAATGCGGGTCCTCTCCCTGCTGGCAAACTACAGCAGCACCTCAGTGGACGGACACAGGAACAGGAAGAGATGTAGACGATAAAGTTCATTGTTTGAAACAGCTTAGACGCTCAGCTCACAGACTCAGACATGAAGGCTAATATACATGCACACACACACAAGCAAACACAACAACAACGTAGGAAAGCAGCCACGCACTGCTTGCTGCCGTTAAGAGAGTCTGCGCTCCCATTTCTCTTTTAATTATCCACGTGTCTCTCAGTTTTACTGCTGGAGGCAGTGTGAAGAGTGTTATCAAGGCTCCTTGCTTAGTTCGTCACAGCCGTGAGATTAGAAATGAATAAGTAGGCACTTTTGACCATCACCATCCTTTATCAAGAGTCAGGTTTGGTGTTTTTTTTGCTGGCCTTGGCTGTTCCTGTGGGTGGGTGGGATGTCAGAGGTCAGGCATTGAGCATGAGATCTCCTTGTCCGGAGCCCCACTCTACAAGTTCCATTTCCCCGCTGGAATGAGGAGGATTGTCCAAGGAGATGCCTCGCCGCCCCCCAAACACCTTCTCCTGCAGTTCAATGATGTCGTTGCGGATGTCAGCCATCATTAGCAGGAGGAAGTCGAAGGAGCCGGGTGGTCCCTGCAGATACATAAAAAATGATGGAACTGAAGAGACCATGTTTGTCATTTTGTACTTGGTTTCCCTTCGGAAGAGGTGAGGCTTAAAGAAAAACAATAATAATACTAATATTTCACCATCTCTTGAAAATAATGAAATGAAATTAATCAAATAATTAAGAAAATAATAAATGGAAAGTAAAATGAGTGTTTGACTGAATTACTGTTCTTTTTGTACACTTTTTACAGATAATGGTTGCAAACACTCCCCCCATGAGTTCATTAACTTACTAATCATTAACTAATCCCTAGTTAATGAATAAAAGTTTCTGATTGAGTTCATCCTTTATTCGTTAATAACTACTCACAATTACATTGACCTATTTTACAGGGTGTCTGCATGGGTTCAAGAGTTCATTGTGTGCTTTAATCAATAATCAATAAAGGAACTTACAGGTGGACCTCTGGGACCAGGAGCTCCTCTGTCGCCCTGTAGATTAGAAGCACCCGTTGTTTACATTTATTTACAAAGTGTTCCTTGCCAAACTCAGATAAACAATTTTTGTTAAATTAGGTGAAGACAAACTCTTCAAAGTGTCCTGAAAAAACCATTAAATGAAGCAGATTAATACTGTGATTGTTATAACTGGATGATCAGTGTTTTTAATGTCCACATGTAGTTTCATTTGCCATTTTATTATTTGGCTTTAATTGAATGACTCCTTGTAGACACTAGGTGGCATTAGAAACACACAACACATCCAAAGAGAAGAATTATGCAAAGTCAAATATGGAATATCAACCTTTAGTCCATCTCTTCCAGATGCTCCAGGTGGTCCCTGTTTGAAAAATAGGACAAGGTTTGTTAAGTTTATAATATGAAAAAAATATGTAATGCAGACTAACAGGCAGGCAACATTTATTTATGCTAGTAGAACTGCACAGATGCTTCATCTTATTCACAGCCTGAACTATCAAGCTGTTATGAATCAAAAACAAACTTTTATAGCAGCTGGAAAAGCAAAACTTCTGACAAATTTTGGCATTTTCTTACTTACAGGTTAGCAATTTTATCAATCATTTTAATAACATGAACATTGGATGTGGGGATGTTCCACTTTTTCAGCATCTCTTCAGTTTTTTTGTTATTTACATGCCATTTTGCAACCCGCGACACTCATTTGCTTGCAGCACAGCACTTTTAAGGGGGTAAACATTGACGGTAACACTGTGTCCACCTAGTGTGCGAGTAAACTCAGCAAAGACACAGAACACATGTTGGAGCTCCAAATGTGAGTAAAGCTAATTGCCTGCGGGGCCGGTATCAGCCTGCTGTATTACACTGGTCTGGGAGACATAATAGGTGGGCACTTGGGTGGTAGGCAGGCCAGAAGTGAGAGAAGCAAACAGCCTTAACATTGCTTGTTTGAGTCCCTTACACAGAACAAGGGAACCAATAATATCAACAAAGAAAAAGATCTGGAAAAATGACAATTCGCAAGTAATATATAGTGAGTTTTTTTTTTTACTTTTTAAAAAAATTCCTTTTTTTTTTTTTTTTAACTGTACTTTTTCAGGTGCAGCTGCAACCTGAAAATCAATATGAACATTATCTGTCATATACCCCTTTCTTCATTTCTTTTTTCCCTCTTTATTCAACAGTCACTTTATCCGTCCATCTATTTATCAATAACATCAATGTCCTGTTTCCTTTGGCAAAAACCCTCACAAATTCATCCGTGTCTAATGTATTAGTGATGGTTTTTTCATGGGCCAATATCAATAAAATTCCTCTTTCATTCCTGTAACACAGTGCCATGATAGGGAGTTAGGACTCGTTGACAGTGTGGACAAGGAACTCTCGCATGCAACTCAGGAAAAGTTTCCTTATACTCCAGCAGGTGTTTGCACACAGTGGATAGGTCAGTTTAACTTGCACAGGGCGCAAAACGGGGGCATCCAGAAATGCACCAGGTCTAGATTCGGCTGTCATGAGGTCGACTTTTATTTTTGCAAAATCTGTTTTCCATTTCTGCAATGGCTCTGTCAAGGATATTGAGTAATGATCTTTTCAGAGACAGACATGAAGTGATGGTGGGATCATCTCAGCTTGTAGGACCCACACTTGAGAGCGCAACTCTTCTTCTTCTCTTTGGAAGATGTGAATCATCCTCAGCAGTTACCTGTGAAAGCTCTGTCCAGCAGTCATCTTTACGGATCTTTTTTAAGGACTCCAGTGAGGCACCGACAACCTCACATGCAGTGCACATATCCACAGACTGAAAGTGTAAAATTGCATTTGCTGATTTCAAGACACCAAACACCAGCACAAGAAATTTCAAGTCAAGCAACCCCATGAGATGCTCCTCTGGCATGAAATTACACACCAACCTAATCATTATGCACAGATTCTAAACATGACACCTGTCTCCAGTCCCATCTCTTTTCAGGCAAAACCCTGCAGTCAGCATTTTTATACCTTTTCCTGACCTCCTCCAGTAACATGTCTGCCAGTGTTTCAATTATTTCATTTTGAATGTCCTTAGAGGTGTACTTGGCATTTTTAGGTATACCCTTAGCAATATCAGCCAGCTTGTCATCCATCTCTAAGGTATATTCAAACTGTTTCAAGCAAAGACCTGCAGCAATATCATCAGTATCACAGTGCTCACGTTTTGAGATTTCTGATGTTCCACGGAGCCCCAACTCATTCACACACAGATACTAAACTACATCACCAATGCTCCTAAAATAATAGCATTATTTTTTCTGGCTGTGTTTTTCAGACCAGCGTACAATTGATGCTGTTTGTGCTCAGACCAAGTAGCTGCAGCCTGCATATGCTTCTGTAAGCCCCTGTCACACTTAGGTACAACTTCCTCGTGTCTGA
>KV751341.1:7674941-7686450 GCA_001698575.1 Mola mola | reverse complement strand
TTGCACGGAAATAACGAAAGAAGCTAATTTTACATCTCTTGAAAAGTGAGGAATTAATAGTAACCCCTGATTGATCGAAATTTGAGAAGGACTGTTAGCTGCCCATCCAATCATAAGTTAGACACCATGCCAGTATTTTCTGTGATTTTTTTTTTTCATTTACCTTAAAAAAAAACACACAAACAAAACAAAACTGTGGTTTTGACTGCTCACTGCTGCTTGCATGTCTTTCTGCCTACGCGAAAGGTGTTCCTCATTGTCTCGTAAAGTTTTAGGAGAGCAGTTTTGCTTGTGTTAAAACCAGCAACACTCATTAAAAGCAGTTCTTCGCTGCTCCAAAACAGTAACTGCTGGTGGTATAAACAGGGAAACTTCTAGTGTCAGCTTTCAGAGCAAGAATTGATTGTTCCAGAGCAGTAGATGGCTGGATGCAGGTAAACTTTGTTAAACAGCCTCTAAAACCTTTAGTTCCTGCCATTAAAATGTGAGCAGAAAAAAGTGGCTGAGGGCTGATGTGCCACTGCTTCACAGTGGACAGATACACAGATGAAGATGTTTTGGGATGTTTTTGAGAAGTTGCTGAAGTCAAGGGAACTAACGACATGGCAACAAAAAAAAACCTCTCAATGTTTTTCTCTCACCACTGGCCCCCTGCGACCTCTTTTCATGTGCTTCAGGTCAGGCTCCGGACCCATGGGTCCCATGTCTCCGCGTGGACCATGAGGGCCAGGTGGGCCCCTCTCCCCAGGATCCCCTCGCTTTCCTGGTTGTCCTGGGTGTCCTGTGAGGACAGATTGATAAAGAGTATAAAGAGCGTTGTATGTCCACTCAGTCGACACGCAACTGCGACAGTATATCCCCGAAAATCCACGTACACACCAGAACAGCAACGACAGCACAGCAGGAGACATGTCAGGGTTTTGCCATGAAGGTATGTGATCCGCTGATCAATTTGCTTTGTAGTAATGTAGATATGCTTTAAAAAAACAAACAATAATCTATATATTTCTTTACATATAATGCCATCTGAGGCCAATCTTGGTGTTGGAAAAAGTTGAAAACCTAAAGAGCTCCAGATTTCAAGGATGTCTAGAATTGTACAAAAAATGACAATCCAGCCTCCAGTAGTTTTCTGCCCTATCACACCATCACGAAGGATCCGTCGTGGAAACAGTGTTTGTAGTGGTCGCTAATGATTCCATAATATGCCCAACAGTCGGGGATTATTCATATTTACACCACACTTTAGATCAGTGTCAGTGTGTGTTGTTTCAACTTCGCTTTTTTTCTTCACGTTCGCACCTTTCTGATTTAATCAAAAATATACAAACAATTTAAAAAAAAGAAACGTTTAATGCAAATATTGCTTGCATGACTGTTGAGCACTTTCACAAATTCTGTACTTTGTTTGCACACTTTTTAGTTTTCGTCCTTTTTGCTGCTCTAGTCAGCGACATTTTACAGATGCTGAATCCATTAATCACAAACTCTGCAGGAGCCAGCAAAGGATTTAATTCCTCCAACTTCTTACAGTTATATATACATTACCTGGGACCCCGGGAGCTCCCGGAGGACCGAGTGAACCAGGAAGACAGGGGCTATCAGGACTTTTTCCCAGCCTCCCCAGGGATGGCTTGTCACTGCTATTGGCCAAACCAGGTGCCTACAAGCACAAAGAGCAACAAAAAGAGAAAATGAAGACAAGGCTATATTCCAGTCTGCTACATGCTGAACACACAAACACACATTGCTGTAAAATAGTTAATAGTCTGGTTAACTAAAGCGGACATGTTACCAGGTTGGGCGACTGCGTGTTTCCCAGCCTCAGTTTTAGCTGCAGCAGGTTGTTTTTCATGTTCAAAAAGTCCTGACAGGTGAAGGAGCAGGTACCGGAGCTCATCAACGTGTCCGACTTCCCAGACGAACTCACTGCAACAGGAAACAAAAGCACTGAGAAAGTGCATATCCCAGGTCCCTGTTTTGTACGGGACACCCGCCTTAAATGTCATGAAGGACCAACATTCACGTACAGGGTAAATTAATAGAAAAATGAAAACAACATATGCTACTAACAAGTACTGTAAACCCTTTTACTTTTACTGACATGTTTTAATGATAGTAGTTTTCTCAAATATCTGTGTATTGGTCATATTTAAAATAAAAACATATTGGCCATTAAATTATTATCATTTTTTTTTCTCAATAGTGAAACTAGCTAAAAACATACCTCGGTTGTTATTTGGTATAATTCTGCGCAAGGAATCTTGAAATATAGTTATGTTTTACGTGTGAACTTTGACCTTTCAAACTTATTTTGGGGTACAATCTTGACACTGTACATATGTGGTGTCAGCTAGAAGCAAATTGGTTATTTTGGTCGACATACAATTCTGTGAAACGTTTTCCTGACCTTGACCTTTGACCTATACAATTCTAAATTTAAACTGCCAAAAGAAAAAAAAACATACAGTAATGTTTTCCTAGAACTCATTTTCAGCATGCGTGTCTTCAAACATCTAACGCTGAGTATAAAGTATAGAGTATGATGACTACAATCATTAAAAGAGCCGTCATCCATATTAAAGTAGCCTTATCTATTGTTTAAAAAATTAGCACTAAACATATGGACACCAAGCATTGCTTTCGAACAATTTGGTGAATGAAGAACCTCTATTGGACTGGACGCATCATCAGAATTTGATGCTGGACTTTAACTGTAAAGTGTCGAAGCGCCGCTCCAACATATAAACTTACAGTTGTGTACGGGGACACAGGAGCGCTGGTCCGGCGCCAGGATGTAGCCGCTGCGACAGCGACACAGGAAGCTGCCCACTGTGTTCACACACTCGTGGTCACATATGCTGCTGCCTGGGTGCTCACACTCATCGATGTCTTTGTGTGTGAGAGAGGGAGAGGGGGATACTGGTTAAGCTTTAGTTACAGTTAGACTTATGGATAATAACCTCATTATTACCTCATAATAAAATAGAATATTTTTTTTTTCTTTTTAAAGTTCAAACCATTAGTTTTTTTTTATAGTGTAAACAGGGAAACTGCTACGCTATACAAGGAAAGGTGTTTTTCCATTAAATACTAATCCTAAAAAAATCCTTTCTTACTTTTTTCACTGTTAAATGTGGTGTGATTTCTTTTTTTAAACAAAGTTACAGTTTGTTTTCATAGTGTATATAAAAGCCAAGAAAGGTCATTTATTTTAGGAATGCTATCAGGACTGTGGTGTGATGAAATAGTTGAATATTTCGTACTTCAGGGGATACACCAAGAATCACATTAAGAAATGTTTTTTAAGCAGCAGAGAGGGGATTGAACCGACCCAGACAGTAAGGAGATTTGTGGCTGCGGTGTCTTTCTCGGTCGAAGCGATAGCCAGGGTAACACGTGCAGACAACTCGTCCAAAGTTATCAGTGCACTGCTGCTCACATGGCGATGCTGCACACACATCCACGGCTACAGAGATTGGAAAAGGAGGCATAAAAGGTAAAGGATCTGTGCCTGGATATTAGCACCTCCTTGCATAGATACATTTCTATATCCACTGCTGTGAACTGACATAACAGCTTCTACTAGCATCCAGTGAAAAGATCCATAGAGTACATCCATTTCTGAGAGGTCAGTCTGAATCATTTGCAGGGCCTGTTTTTTATGATCCTCCTCCCTCCACACACACACACACACACACAGATACACAGGCTCTAATGCAAGTTATGATGCAGCCAAACTGTAGCTATGTCTTACCACAGCAAACTTGAACAGCACCAACTGATGCTTCAAGGGGGGAAAAACTGAATATCTGGAGCTTGCGTCATACATTTAAAATAACTATTTCTTGTCATTAAAGTAAATAGCATGTCAGGGAGCAACTAAAACAAATTAAATGATCAAAACATCAGAAAGCTGTTACTTGGCTAATATGTGCTGTATCCACAATACCTGCAGGGAAATAAAGCTAGCTGTGTTTCCCTTGCCTCTGCCTCAAGCTTCACTTCTGCCTACACTGACGCCTCTCCTCGGAATGGATGTTTTGAATTCAGCTTTTGCTTGGCAAAAGTAAGTAAATGAAATAATTCAAAACAAAAATTACTTGTGTTCATTCCCATAAATTGTCTAATACCATTGTTAAATTGTAATCCACTCAATTCATGGTAAATTAGATGACTCATTAAACTATTAAGTAACTTTGGATTACAATGGAAGTTACTGAGCTCCCCCTACAACGGTCACAAGCCCTGAACACACACTTTGAGACATCTTCCACTTTTGAGTCCCAGGATGTAAATTTTTGTTTGGGGTTCATCATAAAAGAGTTGCTTGTTTTGTTGCTAGAATGCATGAATGTGCATCGTACCAGTTCTCCCTTGTTTAGAACTATTAACTCAAAGGCTTCCATAGCACTTAAACTTAAAATTCATTCAAGTCACATTTGCGTATTGTTTATTACTGTTGAGGGCATTGAGTGTATTTCCAATGCATTACGCAAGCTTTGTAATACATTATGAGAGCCACTATAAATAGGCATGCACAGTTGAAACCATGGGACCTTGATTTCATTGTTTGATTTTTAGTTTTTTTTAAAAAATGTGTTTTCAGGCAAATCGGCTGACTCTTAAAAATCTGTTCTTAAAGAGCTGTTCTATTCATTGGCAGACAGTGCCATCTAGTGGCAGAAGTGAATTACTGCAATAGTAGCGTGCTTCACTTTCCATACATTTGACTCATTAACGTATAAGTCCAATTTTAAAAATGACCATAACCTAATAAATGTTACAGTTGTCTTTGACTATCGCACCGCAATTATCCTTAATGACTCCTTAAGCAAAGGAGTAACAATCTGAAAAAAAGCTGATCGTAATGCGTGTATTATCTTGCCCCTTCTGGTCTAAATAGACAAATCGGGTGTCCAGGCCTTGTGAAGCCTGCAATAGAGCAATGATGCAACATGTGGAGCATGTAATTCAGATGTGAGATTTTATGAGGCAGACGTTGAGGACAGTGTAAATGGTTTACCTACTTTCAGGTATGCACTGGCCCATCACAAACCTGAATCCATCACAGCACTTCCTCCTGGAAAAAAATACAGAAGAGACATGTTTGAACTATAAGCATGAAGCTACAGCTAGCAACCAGTTATTTTAATTTAGCATAAAGATCAGTGCAGAAGTCCACTTTGATGGACCACAAAAATGAAGATATCATCACTGAACACTTAACACTGTCTACAGAGAAAAAAAACTTTGATTTATTTAGATTTATATCATATCTGTTTTTCTGCCAGTTAACTGTAATTACAGCACAACTTTATGTAAACATTTCAACATGTTGGCCTGTGGTCTGTTCTCCCAACATCGAACAAAGTCCACTGATAAATGTAGACACATGTGGACGTGTGTCTGCAGTTTAATAATTATTCTGATTTGGTTTATTTCTCTTTTTGATCCCTGGCCAGTATTGAACCAGGACCAGATTGACAAACTATTACCGAAAGCCTAAATTTGATCTTCTTGTTGGTCTCTGTTTTTGTGATGTAAGATCGAAACAGCTCAGTGGACACGGTGTTTTTGAAATACAACATTGTGCAACAAATACTGGCAATTGATCGGGCCAAAATTGATTTAAGGTGTTTGGCTACAACACTGGTCGCGCCATCCAACGACGGTCCACCACATGTTACCGACACTGCAGTTGGAAAAAATGAGAGCAAATGGCTCAGCAGCATAGCCATACAACAAATATCACACCCACACGCATGCTTGAGGTGCAAAATGGACATAATCTGTTATCAGAGGGAGTTTTACCATGCCTTATTTACTTCTCCCCCCAAAAATGTTGCTTTTATTCTCCTCCAGCCTCCATGCAGTCTAACCCTAAATCACCCTGAAACCGCCCCCTCCTTCTCCTGAATGAAAAATAACCTATAAAACAGTGAGGCTGGCCTAACCTGATGGTATCCAGATGAGATCAGCTTTAATCTGCAGCTACAGGCTGTGTTGAGAACGATGAATGCAGCCCAGCATGGGGGTGGACAAAGGAGAGTGAACGCTCAGAGGTAGATTGTCTACCATCAATCAGTCAGTCAGCAATCTAAGTTGGTTTAATATGCTGCAGGTGTAATTCTTCCATGGAGAAAAACTCCAAAAGTTCTAATTTTTGCATGACTGTCACCAAAAGGTTTATTGGACAGTCCGATTCAAGTTGATCTCAACTGAGAGCCACAAACTTTGGTTTCACTAACAATAATACTAAAGAACAATTTATTTTTAGTAGAGATGACTTCCGAAGGCTAAACTGAGCTGATCAGAACAAAAAATGGTTTCAGCAATGCACCAAGCTAATGCACCGAATTGGCACTATCAGTTATCAGCCAAGATGTGAAGGATCATGTTAGTCACGCAGTATTTCACCACACTTCATTTTACTTGAAAATTATTCCACTGAGATCCCATAAACTTTTGAGCAAGACAAATTGATTTCATAGCAATCTGAGTATAAATGTATAGCAGATGATGTTCAGCACATCTTAAGAGTACTAAGTTTAGCATTTCTTATGAGATTCAGAAAAGTCTTTGATTCTGAGGATAAAAGTCATGTCTGACATTGTTTGATTCTGAGCTCCTTTAGTGTAAAATCCCTGTTTCTAGTGATTAAGCAACACTTTAATGCATTTATTAATTGCTATCACTGATAGGTTTGCAAATGTGTCAAAAGCATCAAAATATTTCATAGTGTTTTAGGTACAGAGAAAGTTGACTGGTGAGTTTAAAAGTAGAGAAGAGTAACGAGTGGAATGTATGTGCATCTTGGACTCAGCTGTGAGACAAATCTGAACTACACAATCATCCTTTAAGCTACTAAAAATGACTCTGCCAACCCGACCAGGTTACCAACGTCCGAAACGCTGCCTGCTGCTTCAGCACAGAAATGCACAAACACCTGCACCGCCCCAAACCTCACCAAGTGAATCCAAAGTATCTCAATGCTCTCACCTCTAAATCCCAAAATCAACTCAAACAACAGGCATGAATGATTTGAGCTGTGTTCAACGTGGGTTTCAGTGGTTTGTTGCATCCAAATGTAAACTTAGTTGAACTTGTTCTGCTGGGCTGCCTTGTTGAAGCCAGCAAAAACCTTTTGCGGCGCAGCACAAGTCATTGAGAGTAATATGTTTCAGGCTTTACATTAACACACAATCAAACTTGTATAATGCATGTGTGTGAACTTCATTCTGTGACACATTCATTGAAGAACTACAGACAAGGTAGCATTGTCTCAGAGTCTAAAGCTACCACTCATCTCCTTTTAGGATTTACATTTGTATATTTCACATCAGCTGTGGAACATGGCTGTTGTCTGCACATACTTCTACCATAAACCTTCACAGTCACACACAGCCTATTATACACAGTGAAACTCTTACTGTTACTAAAGCATCACAAATTATCTCATGTCAAACACATGAAACAAACCAATACATTTTAGAGTGAAACAAGAAAGATAGACATAAGGCATAAGAGACAGACAGTCCATACCGATTCTCGCAGGTCTGTGTCGTCTTACTAAAGCATAGAAGGGGTTTCAGCTAACTGATAACATTAAAGGCTAATATCAACATCAAGACTCTGATGTTTAGCAGGTATAATGTGTGCTGTGTTTATTATTTTAGTTAAAGTTACCAATGGCATTCATCATCCAGGAAGCGGGAACGCCCACTGTAATCGTTTCAAGGAACTCTGTGTTTGACAAAAGTGGCTGAGAGATGCTACCACAATTTCAGTCGGAAAATAGCAGAGATACAAATTAAATTAACAGAGCGATGATAGCCAACTGACGTCAGTACAATACCATACACATGTCACTGAGACATGCAGCAGCCTTTGCTGCTCTCCCCCCTGAGTGCTTGTGATGGACAGGACAGGGAGGCCTGCGGGGGTCTGGACAGACAGATAATGGTGGCCGGAGAGGTGACCTGTGTGTTTTTGTTTTGGAAAGTCAAAGTAGGTTGGTCGGACAGCGACATGCCCAGTCGACATGACATGGCCTAAGAAACACGGACAAGTACACTCTGTGGAATCTGACTCGTGTACATGTAAGAAGTCTTGTTTTTCTTTAATCCTTGTCAGAGGTTGTAATAGTATCATTATGGAAACAAGGAAAATAAAAAGAAATTGTCAGTCTTCAAAAACAGAACGTAACTTCATGTGTGTTTTTGTTTAACTAAATGCACATGAAAAATCTTTGTGTGTGTCCAGTAATTTGGTATATTAGGCTACCTCTTCTCCTCTGATGTTTTTCATGTCGTCTCTGTGAAGTGATACATGGCGATTTATAATTGGCCTAAGGTCGGCAGCAGTAGTAGGCATGGGTGGGTCTTAACCATCCCATCAAAACTTCAGGGGTTTTTTTTTAGCCAATGAAAAAAGATCACAGAAAATACTAGCATGGTTTCTAACTTATGATTGGATGGGCAGCTAACAGTAACTGGAAAAGCGTGACAGGGGCTTACAGAGGCATGCATCCAGCCGCAGTCATGAGGCAGGATGCATGCTACCTGGTGTGAGCACAAATGCAGAGAAGCAACAGGGGAAATCATCGACTGTATGCTGGTCGAAAAACAAAGCTAGAAAAAATAATGCTATTATTTTAGGAGCATTGGTGATGTAGTTAAGTATCTGTGTGCGAATGAGTTGGGGCTCCGTGGAACATCAGAAATCTCAAAACGTGAGCACTGTGATACTGATGATATTGCTGCAGGTCTTTTCTTGAAACAGTTTGAATATACCTTAGAGATGGATAACAAGCTGGCTGATATTGCTAAGGGTATACCTAAAAATGCCAAGTACACCTCTAAAGACATTCAAAATGAAATAACTGAAACACTAGCAGACATGTTACTGGAGGAGGTCAGGAAAAGGTATAGAAATGCTGACTGCAGGGTTTTGCCTGAAAAGACATCCGTAAAGATGACTGCTGGACAGAGCTTTCACAGGCAACTGCTGAGGATGATTCACATCTTCCAAAGAGAAGAAGAAGAGTTGTGCTCTCAAGTGTGGGTCCTACAAGCTGAGATGATCCCACCATCACTTCCTGTCTGTCTCTGAAAAGATCATTACTCAATATCCTTGACGGAGCCATTGCAGAAATGGAAAGCAGATATTGCATAAAGGAAGTCGACCTCATGACAGCCGTATCCAGACCTGTATCCACATCTGGCGCATTTCTGGATGCCACCGTTTTGCGCCCTGTGCATGGGCTTGCTTTCACTGCGGCCGATGATGGAAGTCTGAAAAATGAAATTCTTGTTGCGAAACCAATGTTGCTCAAGAAGTGCCCAAGTTAAACTGACCTATCCACTGTGTGCAAACACCAGCTGGAGTACAAAAAAGCTGTTCTTGAGATGACTGTATGTAACAGTTGGTGTGTCTTCAGCATCACGCGAGAGTTCCTTGTCCACACTGTCAACGAGTCCTAACTCCCTATCATGGCACTGTGTTACAGGAATGAAAGAGGAATTTTATTGATATTGGCCCATGAAAAAACCATCACTAATACATTAGACACGGATGAATTTGTGAGGGTTTTTGCCAAAGGAAACAGGACATTGATGTTACTGATAAATAGATGGATGGATAAAGTGACAGCTGAATAGGGAGAGAAAAAAGAAATGAAGAAAGGGATATATGACAGATACTGTTCATATCGATTTTCAGTTTTCAGTTGCTGCGGACAAAGTACAAAGGTAAAAAAAACAAAAAACAAAACACTCTAAATATTACTTGCCAATTGTAATTTTTTCCTGATTTTTGTCTTTGTTAAGATTATTGTTTCATTTGTTCTTTGTCAGGGATTCAAACAAGCAATGTTAAGGCTAATTGTTTGCTTCTCTCACTTCTGGCCTACCTACCACCGAAGTGCCCACCTATTATGTCTCCCAGACCAACCTTATATAGCAGGCTAAAAGCGGTCCTGTTTTGGCCCAGTCTAAATCGGCCTCTATAGTTTCCGAGCGCAAAACTGTTGGTTCAGTCGTTGTTGATCTTTCTCTGTCTTCTTTTCAGACTGACACACAATTTGGCCCTGTGTTACCCTCTGCCCATGGTCATGTCTGTCATTTCCATTTTTATTTCATTTAGAGGAATTTTCTTCTGTCCTCTCAGGACTTCTGGAAGAAATAAAGATTACCCAAATCCAATATGTTTTGTTTTTTGCTTAAATGCTAAATGCTGACTTCTATTTTTCAAAACTCTTCATACAAGTATCTGCACCAATCAGCTCAGGACACATCCGAATGCACTAAGGAAGATAACCAATGGGATCTATTTGTATAAAGGGGCTATTAGACAACAAGCATCTGCTGCCACTTCCACTGCTTTGAGTGTCAACAAGCCATGTCACTCCCACAGCCAGGGAGGCTACACCAGCTGGTTTTGCTGGTGGTTCCTGTGCTGAAATAATTCTCAGGATAGCAGGTCCAAAATGGCACTGGCCACCCCTGAAATAAAGATTTGCAACCAGATATGCCACATTATCCTCAAATACAATCGGCGGACCAAGCTTGACTACCTTTGAATGTGCATGTTCTTTTGTGTATTTCATATTTGTGTGTTTTGTGTATTGGGAAGAGGAGACTTAAGAATACAAATTATTTTTCATGAGAAACTGTATTTAAACATAACTTTTGTTTGTTTTGTAAAACTCCAAAGGAAACCTTTAAACCTCACATAACATATATTGCATGACATACAGTATATATGACCTATTTTGATTTCTGTGCATGAAACCAATCTTAATTTTAACCTTATTGTAACATTCACCTTAAACATACAATGTTTAAGAGTCAGAAGACAAAACTGTAAATTTATTTTTTTGCTCAGTTGATGTTCCTCCTCAGCAGTGTTTTTTTTTAAAGTCACATATAAAATCACAGCCTTCTTGATGCATGCATAGAGCTCCAAATATTAAACAAAACAATAACAGGTGATGTTAATGTTTTATTGCAGTAGGCCTTTATACTATTCACATTTAGAGACATGTTTGCAAATAAAATTTTATTTCAACATTGACCTTATACTGATACATTTTAATTGTTTTCTAATAGACATGATGATGCAAACATCAAATTACCTAAACAACCACAGCATTGCCGTGTGCAGATTAGATTTTGACCAAAATGAGTTGTAATGAAAGTTCAGCGCTCAATGAAACAGGACATTAATAAGAGTAATATGTGTTGGCAGTCTGTCTGCTCTGAACTGTCTTTGTGTCAGGATATTTCAGGTTATGGTTCAGACATTATTAGGGAGTATGCACTACCTTGTATAAATTGGCCTGCGGTATTGATTCTTTTGGCTTTATAAACCACCATTAACATCTATATATGTTGTAATTTGTTGCAATTTGTTTCACAGCTGTACAGCAGATGTGCTTTAAGAATGACAGAAAGGTTTAGAGAGAATTTGCATAAGCCTCTCTTGGTTTTCATTGACACATTGCCAG
>KV751341.1:7626005-7660056 GCA_001698575.1 Mola mola | reverse complement strand
ATCAGCACCTCTAAATCTGAGGCCATGGTTCTCAGCCGGAAAAGGGTGGATTGCCCACTATGGGTCGGGGGAGAGTCTCTTCCCCAAGTGGAGGAGTTCAAGTATCTCGTGGTCTTGTTCACAAGTGAGGGGAAAATGGAGCGGGAGATTGACAGACAGATGGGGGCAGCGTCGGCAGTGATACGGACGCTGAATCGGTCTGTTGTGGTGAAGAGAGAGCTGAGCCAGAAGGCAAAGCTTTCAATTTACAGGTCAATCTACGTCCCAACTCTCACCTATGGTCATGAGCTCTGGGTAGTGACCGAAAGAATGAGATTGCGAATACAAGTGGCCGAAATGAGCTTCCTTCACAGGGTTGCTGGGTTCAGCCTTAGAGATAGGGTGAGGAGCTCGGACATCCGGGAGAGGCTCAGAGTAGAGCCACTGCTCCTCCGCGTTGAGAGGAGCCAGTTGTGGTGGTTTGTGCATCTGGTCAGGATGCCTCCTTGACATCTCCCTGGGGAGGTATTTCGGGCATGACCATCCGGGAGGAGACCCCGGGACAGACCAAGGACACGCTGAAGAGATTATATCTCTCGACTGGCTTGGGAATGTCTTGGTGTCCCCCCGGAGTTGGTGGAAGTGGCGAGGAGCGTCTGGATGTCCCTGGTCAGGCTGTTGCCCCCGCGACCCGGACCCGGATAAGCGGCAGAAAACGAACGAACTAACGTTTAAATAGAACATCAGTAATGCAAACCTCCACCAACAATCCACCCCAAGATCTGCACAAATATTAAAGTGGTTCTTCCTTGGGTCATTCCCCATCCTCCCATCAGGTTTCACTAGAATACGTCCAGCAGTTTTTATGCAATCCTGCTCACAAACAAACCAAAAAACCGACTAGCCAACAAGTGAATACATATAGCATCTCTAATGGGGGTAATGAATCACACTGTAAACATCATACAGGCATGCCTGGATGTGAGTCTGATGTGTATGTGAGGTAGAATCTGTTGTCTTGTTAATTTTAACGTTATGTCTCCTGCAGTGGAAAACGTTGTTTTCTCGACAAGATAGTAAGACAGAGCACAGCTGTTTTCTTCACCACAGAGTTAGTTTAATTGGATTCATGTTTGACATTAGTCTGGCTGTTGAATTTTTCTTTGTGTTCTGTCAACATCACATGACAAAAAATAATACAAAATTTCTGCAGCAGTCCCAGAATCCAGATCTACATCAAACTGTAATGTGTTTTCTGTTTTGTTTTGTTGAAATCCATCCATTAGTTTTCGTTTAATCCTGCTAACAAACAAACGGACCAACAAATGCAACCAAAAACCAAAAAAAGTCTCATTCACGGAGGTAATGAGGGAAAGGAAAAGCTCTTCAATATGAGGGAGTTTAGAGAGCTGATTTAAAGGAGTTGGCGGAAACTATCTGTTTGAGATGCTGAGTAGCCACAGACTTTAAAAGTCCAAGGTTAAGCATTATGCCAAAACTGAATTCTCTGTTTACATCTATGTCAAAGGCATTATATCATTTTTTATTGTTTGTAGGCAGATTTAGTCACCATGATATTAGTGAGTAGAGAAACAGCTGTTCTCTGTTACATTTCTTATCAATTACTGTGCCATTGTGTGTCTCATTGGTGTATATATCTGGCCTGTTTACTCTGGTTGTGTCTTCTTAGTCTCAGTGACTGTCATGTCAGTATACAGTTCACTTGATAAATCATCATTTCAGTTTAATTTTTATCTAATCAGCCATGCTTTTGCTGTTTTCTCAGTTGCTGGTGACTCATTTATTTATGCTCCTGTTTAGGAATGCCTCATTAATGTGACAAATTTTCTAGTTAAACCACCTACCAATTCACAAAGATGCTTATAAGTATTGTTTGTGTTTATGGTAGGAAGATTAGTAGCTCTAAAAGGAGGTGCAAATACCTTGTATGATCACAGGACAGTCTACGGCCTAAATCCAGCAGGAAATAATGGACATGAAAGGGAACGTATGACAGAGATAACCCTCCTTTATCTCAGACTCACTGATGGTGTTCACATACACTCTCACAAATGCATCACATAAGAAAGATGGCATACAAGCTAGGATCACAGCCAATGTTTTGTCCGTTTCTTAATCAATCATCCATGCAGGTCAATCAGTCTGTAAGCAAAATGGTCAGCTAGTTAGACATTTAATTGTGAAGATATCTTCTAGGTTAATCTGCTGAAACTTTACCAATCCCCCAAAACTCCCCAAGGAGACCACACTCTGACGACATGGAATGAACACAATTGAAAAGCAAATCAAGGCAGAATAAAGTGTTTCCTGTCACACCAGTTTTTTCCGTGAAATGAACTGACATGAACATTTTTGACAGGACAAGGACAGGATCAGTTTTTCAATGCTAACCTTGCTGAACTTCTCTGGCAAGTGCTAACTCTAACAACCATCCAAGGTCTGTGATTACACTACACACACACACACATCAGAATAACACTTCACATATATGAACCATGTTGCTTACTTCATTTGACATGACCTCAACCCCAGCTTTATAAGATTAGAGATGATGGTCTGGTTTGTGTCTCTCCAAAGCAAAACAGGGAGCCAAGAGTCGACCAAGAAAGAGAGAAGCTGAGATGCGGAGATGGAGTCCAGGACATGATTCAGGTCTAATTAATGAATATGTTAAATGCTTCAAGGTGACACACAGGGCCACTGTAGGGATTTTCTTTCTACCACTTCTACCCATAAACCACTTTCCGAATTAACACACATTTCCATTTTGTCATTTTTGTGACCATATAAATTAGAAGAAATTTGCTGAAATCTTGTTCTAAATTGTCCCCTAAACATTTAGTGCGGCATGACCTTCAAATCCACAGCTCCACTGTAATTTTGTGCCAGGCTTTCGTCTTCAAAACCAAATATGATTACATGAGGTTGCATGGCCTGTGTGGGGAGGAGACTTTAAAATATTTAGTCAATCAGCAAAAAAAAATTGCTACCATGTCACATGTCACCTTTAAAGAATTGATTCAGTTTCTGTCAAATATAAAACAAATGTGGCCAAACACTGTGGTTCATACAGGAACAAATCTCAACCCTGCAGTCAACCAATTACCATAAAACAAGAAACAATTTGAATTCACTGAGGTAATGTTTACTGACTGTAAGCAAGGACAGATTCGAAGCTAATATGGTTGTTAAAAAGTTATGACTTCATATTTCTGGGACTGACAGATACATTTTGCATTGAGTCAGACATGTCTGTGGTTTAAGAATAATTGGGCAAGACTACAAGTCTACAGCAATACTCGCAGCTTGGTCAGTTAACAGCAACAGCAGCAGCTAACTGAAAGCAAATGTCAGGATGCTGACAATGACAATGGTCATACTGATGTTTATGTTTGTGTAAGTTCTCAGTCATCCAAGTTGAGGTAGTCTTAAGTTCTTTAGTTGAAGGCATCTGGACTTCTTTTTGATTTTGAAGATGTTTCACCTTTCATCTGAAAGGCTTCTTCAGTTCATCCACTGACCCTGGACCATCGCACCGTGCCCAAGCATGCTTAGCTCACTTCGGAATGTTTGACTAATGTGAGCACTCCATACTGTGCTTAACCATAGCATGCTTCTTTGGCTCTGGGTTGGTTGGAAGAGGTGAGTTTCAGCACGGCATGGTTGCTCCTGCACAAACGGAACATGGTACGGAATGTGAACATGAAAATAAATCCCTCGTCTCCCTTAAAATCAATCACGGCGTTGAATAATTGATACATCCGTAAATTTGAGCGTGCCGTATAACAACAACACTCCAAACAAGCCACAAATCCAGAAAAGCTGTGTCATGTTCTCTCTACATGATGATGTAATTACAAGTAGTAACCGCGCTCAGGCACGATTGCGTTCGGAGTAGTGTGAGTGGGGGACAGTCGTGCTTAGGTACCGCACGGAACAACTATGGCAGATTTAGTGCAATAGAACAATTCTAGATGAAAATTGGTAGTTACTGTATAGGGGTCGTAAATTTGTGTAGAAAATGAAACATCCATCGTACAAAATTTTGGATCAACAAAAAGACAAATGGTCTGTTACTCAAATATTGCAGCATGGTCGCCTCATGTGCAAAACAAAAGATTTCAAAGCTGACAAACATATCTATGGGAAGTTCCGTGCGGTGCCTAAGCACGACTGGCCCGCACCGAACAACTATGGCAAATTTGAGTTCACCCTGAGACTACTAAAAGATTTCATCTCATTATAAAGCAATAGAACAATTCTGGATAATGGTCTGTTACTAAAATGTAGCAACATAGCTGCTCCATGTGCAATATAAAAGATTGCAAAGCTGATAAATATAACTATGGGAAATTTTGTGTGGTGGAGCTTGTTCAGGGTGACACGGTCTAAGAGTGAATGCTTACCAGTGAAGACCACTTTAGTTATAGAGAAAATTGGATTATTCTGCTTTAAATTGTGGCTTGCTCTGCCTTGTCTTGAAACACTGGCTCTCAGCTGGATTTGTATGTGGGGGTAATTGCAAACATTCTTTCATTTATTAAGTATAAAAGGGATCAGTCAAACAAAGAATTGATTAGTTACTGGTTAGAAAACCACACAGTCACACAGGCCTGGACAAACAATTAACAGACAGAGCAATGTATCTAATGGCTTTTCAGCACATATTCGTATTGTTTTAAAGGATAGAAACAAAAGAAAAGCTTTACCAAACAGCATTTTAGCAACTAAAAAAGGGGAAAAACAGCTAAAGTATATCTGATGTGGATATAAACCACATAATAAAGTGCATAGCAGTTGTTAAGGGGCTGTCCTGCCTTCTGATCATCGGTCAGCACGCACTCACAAACCCTGCATGAGTACTATATGGTAATGAGTCAATGCAGGAAGTGGTTTGGTTGTAATCTGAGGTGGACTTAAACTAAAAGTACAACTAAACTCTGAACAACAATAAAGAGCCTTCATGTGGTAAATGTAGTCAAGTTAAGCTGCATTTGAGTGCTTGTATGTCTAAGAAACGAGTACTTCTATATGTCTGATGGATTGAGCCACAGCCAAATTGGCCCAATCCTGAGTGACTTAGTTTTAAGATATTGCTGGAGGCAATGTCAAGAAAGGGGGGAAGGAAGCAATAAAAGGAAAGTAAGGGGGAAGAGGGAATAATATGGACACGTGATCCAAATTCAGTAGCTGTTTTCACTTGGCTCAATAAAGAGATGTGCGAGGAAAGAGAAATGGAAACATGCGTTATTACAATATGTATGATCAATAATCATTCTCTGAATCATCCTAAACGATGTTTCTATTAATCGCAGCACAGCTGGATGAAACGGAGATGTAAAACATTTGTAAGTTCATAAATGGTAGTCTATATTATATTTAACCAAAAAGCATTAGCTGCTTTTCGCTGTCATTTATCATTGTAACTTAAGAGTCTTTTGGTTTCAGACTGATGGCGAGACAAGATGTAACTTTGACCCCTCAAAAATTGTGATAAGCATTTTTCATTATCTTTTTAACATTTTATACTGATGATTCATTGTGTTATAACCTAAGTAACATAGACCTTGTATGTCGCTGGTTGTGACACTAAAGGGAAGGTATTGCGTGACAGCCATGAATGCCGAAGGGTCCATGTATTCACAGGGTGTGTGAATAAAGCCCCTGAGGCGCTGTCATATAACTGGAAAGTTGGAATGATCATTTCTTCATTGATTTTAGATGTGCCTGTTGGAACTCACAATCCCTCCTGCTAATTGGATGTCCTTGAGGGTAAAAACACAAAAAATACTGCTGATTTTAGTAGAAAGTATTGTCTTCTGCCATGCTTTCCATGTATTCCTACAGACAGACGAAGAAGAATAAAACCAATTGCAACTAAGTTTCCTGTAAATTGAAGTCTGCCGGTGTTAGCTAACATTTGGCATGATTTAATGCTTATGAAGACAACTTTTTTTTTCTGAAGGCATAATGGCAGTATATGAAGTTTGATAATTGAAGAGACAATGCCTCATACCTAATTTATTTCTATTGTGATAGGATTTAACATTTTCATTTCCTTTGACTCAACTTTTACACACGCAAGCACAAACCAAAGAAAAACACAATGTATGTTTTTTCTCCAACCTCCCTTTCATCCCATTACAGGAACAGGGTGCTCTAAAACAGAGCGTGTAAAGGTGGTCTTCCCCCTCAGAGCCCTAACTCCCCGGTTCCTTACAATCCTTGGTCACCATATATTCACCACTGCAGCCATTCAGCCTCTAATCTTCAGATTTCTTTAACTCTTGATCCCACATCCCTCTTCTCTCTGACCCAGAACACTCTTCCCTTTATCCCATATCCCCGCATCCCTTTACCACTCTTATCTCCACCCACTACCCTTTATCCCCCTTCATCTGTCTTCCTGGCCACTGATTCTCAGACTTCCCTCTTACATTTGACAAAACATTTGGGTGGTTGTCTATCCAAGTTGACCTCAGACCTATTTTTAAGACTTTATAGGATCTCATACAGATTTAAAAGCTGCTGGAAATGCAGTTAGTATTTGTATGTGAATTGCATAAACTCGGAGTTGACATAACCTGGGAGTGGAACAGCACACATGAGATACTTCTATCCTAGAGTGTGGGTTTCTGTTTGGTGGTGTAAATGATACGATTCAGCTCCAGCCATTAGTCATTTACGTTTCACCAACAACATGACGCAAAGTACTTTTCCTGGAAATAGAATCAGTAAACTTCCTCAAAATAACAGCAGAAATTATTAATCTGCTTTGCCCTCTTGAGAATTTAAGATGATCAGTACTTATGAAGTTATACGATCAGTCTGCTATGGAATGCGATGCTATAACGATCCCACAGGGAGGGCTGGATCATACAAAAGTAGCATAAAGTATGGAAACAATAAAACCAAACACCCTATGAAATCCATCATCCTCCCATTCTGGATTTGTGTAAGAGGCGGCGCTAGCATTCTGTAGTGTCATATAATGGGCTTATTCTACTGCAGTAATGGGCTCTGCGGGGTATTCAAACCAGAACAACATGGCAATCAAGTAAAAGGATGGTTTATAGTTCAACGGAGCCCATCAGTCCTGAGTCTACAGCTGAGAGTGTTTAGAGAGAGAGGCTTCCAAAAGCTGCAGAAAATTAACCTTCATCATCAAAAACCTGCTGTAACAGCCAGCACAGACAATACAGAGAAAATTCATGCAGACTTATGCGTAAACATGCAAGTGCTCACACACGCAGTCACATCAAGCAGAATCTGGGTACAAAACATGTATATTTGGGTTGGCTTGCATGAAATCTGACCTCCAGGAACGGCCGAGTAAGAACTTGGAAACGGCCAAACAATAGAAATGTACAAATCTATCTGATTCACCCTCATCACTGCGAAAACCACAGTGGAGGAGGAGACCTGTGTCTGGCAAGGTCCTTGTTTAGATGGTGAAAGCAGCCGAGGTTTACTTCAGCAAAACACCACTATTCCCTCTTGGACAGAGGTTTTACTTTTACATTTTATACACTCAGCAAACAGCAAGATGACAGGAGAAACCCAGAAGATTCAATAAAGGCAGTTTCTATTAGGACGAATAAATTGTCCAAACAAATTGGTTAACATTTCTCACATATAACCTTTTTCATCAACAAATCATGAGATTGTACACCTCAGTTTGAGTGCTGCTGTAGTTAAACAGTAAGAACCATAATTTGCTTCTGTGTTTTGACAGCAATGAAGCCAATTTTCTGCAGGAAGGTGTGAAGTGTTCCAAAAGGTTAACATGTCGTCTTTCATCAAAACTCACGGAATATTACTTTTTTCCCCTCAGATTATTTGAATATGAGGGAGTAGTGCCAGATGAAGGAGTGAGAAGAGAAAACCAGAAATTATTGGAAAATGTCCAGCCTGTCTGGACATGACAGAGCAGTGGATTCAATAAGACTGACCAGGTCGGGGTCAAATTTATTTTAAAAACTTCAATTTTTCAGTCATAGTGTGGCAACTGTAACTAGACACTGCAGGCATCTCAAACTAAGGATTTCTCCACATGTCATAAAAACAGTACTGAGAAGGGAAGGGCCTTCATAAAAACATCTCACATACATACTTGGTGTAGAGCTCGACTGATAAGCGATTTTTGAGCCGATGCTGATACAGATATTAGGGAGTAAGACATTTCCATTATCAATATAAGAGCCAATATACTGTATGCAAATTATTGCAATAACCTCATTTGACGTAATTAGGTCATCGGACATTTGTAACAAAGATAATGCGCCAATCACCCAATGATAAATCATCCAATCACCCCAAGCATATTCTTGTATTGTTTAAAATGAAAATGTTTTTATATCGGGAGATTCTGATACCATATATGGGTTGGGCTCTGCTTCGTTCCTCACTCTGGCGTATTATCTGGTATTAGCTGTATGTATGTATAATGTACATACACAACTCCACTTCCTCTATATCTACCAAGCGGATATAAAGGAAGTGGTCTTCCTGGTGGTGCCGCATGGTAAATACCCCTGTTTGTAAAAGCTAGCTCCAATGCTCATATGGAGTAAGTGCCTATTCTGGAACCAGTTCAATGCATCTCCGCTGCCTGAGAACAGGTTCTCTGGTTTCAGAGTAGTAGTAAAATGTTGCTGATCTAAAACAAAGAAGGGCTTACATCAGAGGCTTGAGGCAGGGTTACTGTGATGATGGACTATTGAGTAAAACCTTATCGCTGCTATTTTCAAAAAGACCACAGGTGTGCAATGTGTCGGCCGACCTGTCCACAGATGAATCGGGAAATTTTCAAAATGTAATTTTTTTTAAATTCATCTTCTCTTAACTAATGTTTTGCTGATCATTCAATAGTTCAACCAAATTTGTCTTCCTATAAATAGAAAGAGCAGTATAAAATTGTTAATCCCATCATCTCCTGTCAAAGTATTTTTGCATTTTATGATATGATGCAGGCCTGACTCCCTGAAGGGGAGGCTTTCTCTCAACGTTTTAGCTCTGGACTGGCGTTCAAGTTCAAGTTCTGCTTTTCTGTCACATAGCCAAACTGACGAATGAGAACTGTAACACGTCTTGCCTTCCTACTAAAGAGTAGCTAAAACACTTTGACAAACTGCATCTCTGAGGAAGATCATTATTCAGACCTGAGTGACGGTCATCGTAGAAATTCTTATTTTTCTTTCCCAAGTAGAAGTATAATTTCCAAAGTGCTGTCCTGGAAATGAAACTGCATGTTGGTTTAGCAGTTACAAACATCGTTCCACAGCCCCAGTTTCACTGCTCCCAATAGGCACCGGCAGCCAGTCTTTCAATCAAAGTGTCCATGGGGACGACAATATTCTGGGAGCAAATAGCAAAATATAAATGTATAGTGTGCAGAAACTTCCTGCTGTATCACTTCCTCGGATTCATCAGACCTGAAGAGGTTCAGTGAAAATGCTGTGAACCAATGGATACAGTGGACTCTTACTTACCTGAAACAAGTGCTGTTCTTCCCCCCAGCTCTGACACAGGGATACTCCACGGTCAGGATCTTATTGTCCGGACACTCCATTCTGAGGAAGCACAGCAAATATGATTGACAGACACTTTTAACGCAGTTCTCAGATAAATCATTAGCAACTATTTTGACAACAAGTTGTTGTTGTTAAGAAAAGATGCCAAGCTTCCTATTGATCAAGCTTCTCTTTAATGAGATAAGATGTACGGCGTTAAATATTGGATGAAATTCATGCCAATATCCATGAAAATGGCTGACAAATTGGCCAAGAAGATTTACTGGTCTATCATTTGGCTCTGCTGTCATCCTACATGAAACACCATTAGAACGAAATAACAACATACGAGATTTCTGCTGTTTTAATGCAACTTAAAAGCCGTGGGCAATGTTAATATTTCAGTGTTGTCATATACAAGTTGTATGGCTGATTTCAGCTAACCCATGTAAAGATAACAACATGATTACTACGTGACTTTGTGTAACGACAGGAGGTCTATCCATCACAGCACGCTACTTGTTTTAAAATGCAGAATCTGAATATTTTAAAGCATAAAGTCTGACTCTGAGGTTAGGCTCCGTGTTTCTGTTTCATTCAAGACAAGGTGGAGAAGATGGACATAATAGATGGATGTAAAAATAACTGTTTGCTCATTATATGACATATATTATATTACATTCATTATATGAACCTGCCGCAGGGAGGGAGGGTTGCTTCCTCTCCTCCCCTCCTGACCTACTGCCTCTGGCCACCTTAATAGCATCTGTCATGTTATGTCTGCGCACAGAAGGAACATTTGGCGCACTGCACCGAGACCGATTCCAACCATTTGGAGTTCCCCCCTTTGTCTTAAGCATTTCCCTGAACGCCGCATTGGATTAGAACCTGCGCGGTTCACCCAGGGGACTCCTGTCACTGCTCAAAGCAAAGAGCACAAAACAGATACACTTAACCCAATGACTTACTCTGACAGTGACAAGTCAAATGCTGAAACAAGGCATGGCAGTGAAGTGCAAAGTTACTTTTTTTTTACGCTTTTCGCTGAGTTCTGTGAACCATCAAAGTACTCATGGATGAGTGGCGCCACCAGCAGTCATTCACAAAAGATCAAGACCCTCCTCAGATCCCCTGATCGAGTCCACGAGACTTACCTCGAGGTGTCCACGGCAAGCGTTGTCCTGATAGAGCTGGCACCAGATTCCCACAGGAAAACAACACAGATAGCGCCAAATGGTAAGAGAGTCGCACCATAAAGTTGACCCATGTCCCCTCAGCGCTCCGGGACTGATGATTCGAGTGAAATCGCCTTCACATCAGCAACCCCACCGTGTTTTCATCTGTCAGTCACGCGCGTGGGCTGGTAGTGTGAAAGAATCAGAAATCCTGCTGAGTTATCCCGCAGAGGTGACGCACATGGAGCCTGTGGGCTGATAGGAGCTGCGCGCTGTGCGTCCGGAGCCTCGTCCCGATTTGACGCACTGAGGCAGAGACCCCTTGGAGAGCTAGTGAAGGGTTTACAGCCCATTGTGCTCTCACTAATCCCTCTGGATTTACATTCCTGCCTTTAAAGAAGAGACTTAGAGTAACGACAAGCGCACACGCCATTGCTGGAGATGACACAAGTGTATTAATAACAAGAATTAATTAGTTTATCCTAAAACCATGTTAAGCATTTCCTGAAAGAAAATAATTTATGCAATAGGGGGCGCAATACTGAACGCAATGAAGTATTAATATCAAATAAATATCAATCATAATATCCATAAATGATTTTAAATATTATTTTAAATTACTAATTAATTTATAGGTTCTTTCTGGCCACAAACCAGTCCAGTGCCAACCTCCAAGATCTTTTCTCTTGGAGACTATTTCAATTTTATTCACTTTTTTGTAAGTAATTTTGACGCAGAAATGTCAGTAACACTGGTGTACCCCAGGGGACTGTCCTGCCTTCCTTTCAGTACAACTCTGAGTCACACCTCCTGCAGAAGTTCTCTGATGACTCTGCGGTGGTGGGGTGTATTAGGGATAGACGGGAGTCGCAATACAGGGCACTGCTGGATAGCTTTGTGGAGTGGTGTGGCAAAAATCACCTGATCCTGAATGTTACCAAGACCAAGGAGATGGTGGTTGACTTCAAGAGGACTGGGACCACTACCCAACCCATAACCATCATAGGCGAGCAGGTTGAGATTGTGGAGCGCTACAAGTACCTGGGTGTGCACTTACACAACAGACTGGAGTGGAGCACCAATGCCAATGCTGCGTACAAGAAGGGGGTGAGCAGACTCTTTTTTTTTCTGAGGAAAATCAGATCCTTCAATGTGTGCAACAGGATTCTGGAGATGTTCTACCAGTCTGTGGAAGTGAGTGCCATCTACTGTGCTGTGGTCTGCTAGGGGAACAGCACCAGTGCCGAGGACGCCAGCAGAATTAACAAATTGATACGGAGGGCTTGAACCATCACTGGACAAAAACTTGAGCTCTTTGAGTTAGTGATGGACAGGAGATCAATGAACAAACTGATCTTCATCATTGACCCTCACACCCAATCCACCTCTCCAACAGACTCATTCAGCTCTGCTTTCACAAAGAAAGAATGTTACAGGAAATCATTCCTGCCATTCACCATTGCACTTTACAACAGCTCATCTCTGTGTGACAGATGAGAGGGACACTGTCCGTCTATTCATCTAATACCCATTTGCACATCTGTTTCTCCACAAATTGCACATTTGTTAATCCATCTTGCACATCTTCTTCTGCAGTTTGCACATCTGTTTTTCTTTTTAACAGTTTGCACTCTCTCTCACTCCAGTCTACTCTTATTTTTAGTATTGTACCGTATTTTTGTATTTATATTTATAGTACTGCATGCCTCTGTACTCTTATACTGTTTGTTGCTTGCCATGCTGCTGTGACATGACAATTTCCCTAATGGGATCAATAAAGTATACATATCTATCTATCTATATATCCATCTAATTGATTTGGTCTGTGGATTCAATTATGTAATCTATGATGCAATATTGCTGCCTCTCTATACTGCTTTTGTTTTGTTTTGTTTTTACAATGAACACTGCAACACCATCATAAGGCTGCCCTACAGGTCAGTTTCAGATAGCAAGCCAACATTTTACAATGAAAGAGTGATGAGCGTGACAGTGTCTGTGATTATCTAAAGTATTATTGGCTGCCCTGGTCTAATTTCTTGTAAATGCACATATTACAAGTCAACTAAATTAATGTAGTGTAATCCAAAACAAGTTAGAAATATAAGTCATTGTGGTGTTTTTTAATCGACATGAGTTATAGCAAATAAATGATAAATTATATGGGTGTGCGCAAACACCATAAGTCATGTGCACATACGGTGTGCAAGTGCCCTGCTTAGGCCCAATTACAAAGAAATCGTTTTTTGCAGTCAGAAGTTTCTTTTTCCTGCAGTTTTTAATGAGCAGCAAGTGTTTTGCATCCTGGATGACTCACGTTTTAGATGCTCTGTGTGCCTTCTGTTTCTTAGGAGCACTCCAGATATGTGTTGAGTTTGAGAGCAGACAAACATCTGATGTGATGATTACGATGCTTACCATACATGTTTACAGTTGTTCAGAAGTAACACTGATGGAAACTTACTGTTGGGTTGTTTTGTCTGAATCTCAAGGTCTAAACCTGCTCTTCGTGAAGAGCTGAAGACTTTGCAAGCTTCAAATCGCACTCTGACACACCCCTGCCTCTAACATGCCTCAGAATGCCAAACTGCAATTCATATTTCAGGGAAGCTTGAAACAATTTAGCTCTGATTGTTGCAAAATTGAAAAAAAACAAAAAAAAAAACAGGTTGTTGTCATAGAGCAATAACAAATGTGTTGCGTCAGATGGGGAAAAACTTGGTATTTTGTCCACCCAAATATTATGGAAACCACAAGGTCCAAGATAGTGTCAGGATGAGGAAATAAATGACAGCTGTGATAATCTTCGCACTCAGTGCATGAGTTTTCAAGCTCAAAACCAGTCAAACACAGGATTTATGGGGGACAAGTACATTTATTATACTTGATTTTAGATAATTCACTCTGGAATTTCTTGCAAATATGTACTGGGGCTTTTGGAATAACCAAGATAAACACTTTTTCACAATATACTCATCTGTCATCTGTGTTTTGAAAAAAAGTGGATAAAGGTGAAGGACGGAGGAGTTAAAAATAGAAGAAGAAAGAAGAAAGGAGGAAGGGAAGAAAAGTATAGCCTTCATACAGTTTTCTGTGCATTATAACTTACTGCTCATTATTTGCGTCTTTTAATCAAACTTGCAATCACAGTGTAATTAGCGGAGCGGCGCGTTCACTCTATCTGATTAGCAGAGCCCACTATGTACACAGTTAGTGTTTTCACATTGAGCTGCAATATGCACATTAGCACCTTTGATCAAGAACATTAATGAGCTTATGTGAATCCTGTTAACTGTTCATTTCAGCCTCTTTTTATTAGTTCTGAAAGAATATCTGTCATTTATTTTTATTACTCCAGAATGCAAGTGTGTGTATGGGCAGTAAGTCATTCCTCTTTTTGACATGTGATTAATATGAAATAACTAATACAGAGGAGAGCCTTACCTATGTGAGGAATGAAATCAGAGCCACATTGTATCGCTCAACATTATATGCTTACAGATCCTGATAAGAGAAAAAAAAACTATAGTAATCCTGCAATAAATCTTAGTGGCATATTACACATACGTCCTACAAGTGTGCAGTCAGTGATGTATAGTACCCTTGTAATCTAATATGTAATGTGGAGGAGGATTGGGTCACACACAGGTATCACATTCTCAATCTAAATTTGTAAAAACATGACATTTCCCTCCTGAATGTATACATTTGATAACGTACTGATTTCATAAGTAACTTATTTGCCAGTTGCACCTCCTTAGTTTGGCCAGTTTCTGATGATTAATGCAAAAGAAAAGGTTGTTGTCTCATTGGGCTGGAAGTTTTGGTCAACGGTCACCTTAGCGGAAAACACTGGCCTGTGCATGGTCATGCGATGTTTGGTAACTGTGCACTCAGTTGGTCTTATACACCATCTATTCCCCCTGGTGCATGGCTGTCTTGGCCACTGTTCAAAAGAAACAGCTGCTTGTATTCACCACAAATGAATCATGCTAGAAATACACATGCAGTCGCTTACACGCATACTGTACGCGTACAGTAACTTGGTCTCGCACATCAAATTAAACTGCTCGCCCACTTTTATTTCGGCTCCTCCTCAAATCAAATAAATTCATGAAACATATAAAGCAACATTATTGGAGAGCCAAAGCAAAAAGCAATTATTGAAAAGTTGGAATCTACTTCATTATTATGACCACACATGCCATGATATCTCTTGTTGCAATGAAGGAAAGCCCACTTCCTTGGTTTACTTTAGTTGTGGTCTTTATTTGGTGTTTGTCTGTGCATAAGTAAGAAATGTGTTTTTCATTTGAAAACGGGCCACATTCTGCATCATTACGAAGTTCCCGTCATTCATGGACAAAACTCCCCAATTTTGCAAGACACAAAGGCAAAGTTAAATATTCTTAATTTCCCAAAAGAGCCAGAAGGCATAAATTGGAGTCAGAAAATGGGCACCTTTAGAAGTTAATATACTATATATGCATTTACTACATAGTCCTTAGCACTGCCTGAAATTGATCGTTGATCGTTTACATGCAGACCGATCAATTAATTACTTTTTAAACATGCATTTTTATACTAGTAATACATGCCATTTCCTAAAACAATGAGCAGAAATGTGGATGACTCAATGCACTTACTTTGATCAAACTTCGGATCTCATAGCTGAAATGACACCCTTTTCTAAAGCATTCCTCCCAGCATGTACATTGTACATGTACTTTGGCAACTTCTCAATGATTTGTTATAAAACTTACAAAGTAATGCAGCAATAGTGCATTAGTCTTGAATATGTCCAATATCAGTTGCAAATACAGAAAAGAACAAAGTGCTGCTTTATAGATAGTCACCTAAATTGATACCGAAAGTATGGCTTCCTTATTTTCATATATTTGCGCCGACACAAAATACTGAGGGTTGACACACCATGAACAAATAATTAACACCAGAATATAACAGCTCAGCATTGTTTTTACATTTTCCAGTGGTCAATCAGGATATGGTAGAAAACGATTACCCTGCATCCCAAAAGCATTTTCAACAGGATCCATCATAAAAGAAACGTCTGTAATAAGCTGATAGGACAGCTCGAACTGAAAACAAGGCCAGTTATGAAGCTTTCTGTTACAGTGTTACAGATCTATAGGTTGCACCCACAGCTACAAGCAAGAACTAATCAATCTGTAGAATACATGATGATACTGAATCTCTCTGCAAATCCGTTTTTCTTTGTTTGAACTTTATACTAGATATGTTTAAACTTAACATTTCAAAATAAGTTTATGGTCTGCTTAGGTTTAGCTAAAAACGTAGCTTGGTTAGGTTCAAGATAATGTTTTGGCTTAAAATACTTAGTTTTATCATTTCAAAAGGAAGGAACATGTTCCCATGGCTCATTAAAAATATCCAGGTTTACTTACCACAACACACTCTCAGTTGGCAGCCGTCTCACCGAGGTTTCATGCCAACATCAACCTCTCTGCCTGAAGAAAAATTGGCTCATACGCACATAAATGTATATAAATGTACAGAAAAGATGTCAAATGAGGTCTATGGTGTCCATACCTCCAGGCAAAAGCAACAAAAATCAGTCCAGACCACTTAAATGAAAAACAATCAGTCTCTGTAAGAGTCTGCCAGAACTGAGTAATGCACTGATACCAGGAAGGTCATTTGAGAAAGCCAAACATATACCAATGCTGTAGCATTTCTGAGATATAATCTCTGACTTTCAAGTGCAGTCACTGCAGGACCCAATTAGCCTAAAGCAGCGACACACCATCACTCGACTCAAATGACATCAGAGGTTCTTCAAGGAGCTCTAACGCTACAGTCTTTTTTGATGCTATCTACAACAAGTATGTGGAAGACGTTAGCTTGTGTCATAAGTGTCCTCTTTTAGACAAGTTCATGCAGGTGGGAGTTCAGTATCTGAACATGTGAAACAGTATGAATGTCAGTTGGAGTTACAAGGAGGTGGGAGTCCTTGCATGAGAAGCATGGTGTTGTTGCTGTATCTGGGTGGAGAGGGGATTTTATGGTTCCAATTGCTTGATATCAATGCTGGCGCGCCAACAGCACTCTTTCTCATTAGAAACAGGTCACTACTGCTGGGTTTGGTGCAGGTTTAGATGATCGTACAGGGTAAACTGTCCTCAAGAGGAGCGAGGATGTAATCTCTCAGCTAAAGGCAAAACATTATCACCATTAGGGCAAAGGATGTCTATGAATATACACACTGCAGTTTATTTTAAGTGTGACGCCTTTCTGGCCTTTAAAAATGTAATTTTTTTTTTAGATAACCTTTTTTGTAAAGAATTTTACTCTTGAATAAACTAAATGCCCACTTGAACAACATTTTCCAACGATGTGCAGTAAGTCATTTTAAGATTCAGTTTACAAGCTCATAAAGAAAGAAAATAAAACTTGCACATTTCAGGAATTGCACAATTTGAAGATATGTGATCCGAGTCTCTTTTCTGCCATTTTTTGGTATTTATTCCAGTGAAACATCTGCATAACAAATGAAAATAAATAGCATCACAGCCATTTTTCCAACCTTAGACAGAAAGCAAATGTTTCTTCCTCAATTCTTTATTTCCTCACAGTCCCTCATCATATGCACACTGGACATATAACATTTTCCAGTGGATCTGTTGGCAAAATGTTAAAAACTCTCACTTGCCTGATAAACGTTAAAGGAGTATCATGACATCATATCACAGCGCTGTTGTTATTTGCTGACGTTATGTTGCTTGGAAACTGAGGGAGGTTATGTTGCTTGACTCTCTTATCACAGAAAACACCCGACCCTTCAAGTCAAAATAACACAGAGTTGATTCATTTAGGACAGAACTGATCATGTGGAAAAAAAATCTACGACGTACATTGTACAACTGAAATATTTTGGTGCTAATTTATGTTTAGCAGAGACAAAGGTTAATAAATCAACATTTGGTTGACCTTTGGACCAAAACTCGCTCGTTTTTTGTTTTTTTTTGTTTCAATCCTTCCTCACTTGTGACAGTTTTGTTGAGTTTATTACAACAGACAGGAATGGATTTACCAGAACCACAGCTCACTCTTTTGAAGCGTCTTAATGTGGTCTCATTTTGGCTGGTTGGGGTACAGCTGTCATGTACTATATGCTATATTCTCATACTGACACAGACCAGGGGCCTTTCGCCCACTGGGACAAGGTATGAATTGTAAAACCACAGCGCCATCACCTCTTATTGTTTCATGAAATTCAAACTGGAAAATGTAGACGTACAAAACGCTCTAGAGATGTCCTGCAGGCAAATGATTTTTTTTTTATTTTTTTGCGGGGGGTTGGAATTTGCAACATGTCCTCCCACCTCTTTTGGATAATTTTACTTTCAATACTTCCACTATTTGAGCTGTTTGGAATAAAAGTGAACTGCAGTATGAACCCTCCGCTCAAAGTTTTACTTTTGTCTGCACTATATCAAGCACTGAGAAATCATGAAATCCTGTCTTCTGGCTTTCGTCTATTCACCCGTACAGATTACTGTTGAGTTTATCAAAAGATGGACGTGCATGAACCGGGTAGAAAAAAAACCTGAATGGCTTTGTCTCCTGCAGATTCTCTGAATCCAGGGTGAAATCATTAAAGCCATTGCAACTTTGTGTTAAGAGACATTCTGAAACTGTTGGACTATTTGCACATACAGTTTTTTTCAAAAAATGGTGAACCTCAACCCTGACTTAACCTTTTAAAGCCAATCTTGTACTGCATCCATTTGCAAGTGATCTCACTCTGCTTATACTGAACATTTTAGGGTGTCCCAATAATTTTGGACTCACATATGAAGGGACAGCTGATATATTGGGCGTCTGTCTATATATTCGGTGAGAAGTCCAACCCATAGGCATAACAATTTATGATGCTCTCACAGAATGTGATGGTGTGGAAATTATACAAATTGTCTCTACTGTTAGTCCACCACACTACGTTCTTCCACACAGCTGTCTCATCTTTCAGCTGAATTGCAGTAGTCAAAAGTTAGTTTCTGGTCGAAACCACTTCTGTTTGTGTGAATTCATCCTACCGTTTTGCTCCCTTTGAATTCTGTCCACCCTAATGTATCCACACTGGCTCCTATATGATTTATTAGTTTGTTGGGGTCTTAGAAAGGGTTTCCTATGCTGTCACAGGTGCAACCATCAGTCAGCAGCTGAAAACACAGACTCTCACAAGCGGGTTTGGCTCTGACATGACTCTAACACATGTCACCTTGTGCAGCCCTGAAGCCGCGTGCTGAGGCTGATGGATTTGGCTCAGTGCGGAAAATGATGACGCGATAACGCTGGACAAAGAACAATAGAAAGGATGATTCTGTTTAGTTTCAAAAGGTTGGGTTATCACAGGCTGGAAAATACTGAATCAGTTCATTCCATAATTTGCTTTCATTAATTTCTGTTGTTTATACAGCCTTCACTGTAAAGGAAGTTGTTATGTTTTCAACAGCACCAATAGCACTTTGTTTGGTATAGCCTTTATGCTACGTTAAGTTAAATGACAGCTGATAGAAGCTTCATCTTTATTGTCCAGAATGTCAACTCTATACAGAGATGGATGACAAAAGGGAAGCTAAAATATTTGAATTGCGCCCCCGATGGCAGGCTGAAATACAGGTAGGCCTACTACACCTCCCCATCAATGTTATCAGATAGGGCAGTGGCCAAACTAAAACCTCAAAGAGAGTTTATGTCAATTTAGGTACTTTATGTATTTCTTTCCACACTGCTTTACATCCAGGTGATCCTTTTTTTTTTTATAATGACTTGAAAAGCATCACTGACACATGAACCCTGAGTCAGGTCAGTGTATCGCTGGGAAGTCAGGACTCAACCACTTGCTCGCTACTGACAGAATCTGGCCCCAAATTAAGTCACCATCACAAACAAGATGGTAGCAATAGAATCCAAAATATTTCAACTTTATTTTTGTTCAGCGGGAGCAAGTGGCCATCTTTATGTATTCAGTAGTCCTATCTAAGCAGGATTTTCATGTGCATTGGATCCATGCAATATACTGCATCACTGTGTGCCCGAAGAAAACAAATTGCAAACAGAATTAAATATTCATTTTAGAATGAACACAATTCAGCTTTCCTTAATGAGTACAATCAGCAGTACATTCTTCTCAAAATTGATCAAAGTACAAAGTACAATTTTGAGGTAAAAGTTTTTTCTTTTTCTGCTACTTTATACTTAAATTCAACTAGATTTGGGAGACAAATATTTTAACTTTTTTCCACTACATTTATCTAAAATCTTTGATAAAATGTTGTTACTTTGCAGACTGAATGCTTCATAAAAGCAAAAATGTTAAGCTATTTTATCAAGTTTTATTTAGAAAAAGTGGACAATGTAATTTGTCATATGATATGTTAAAAAATATATTTTATTAAGGCCGGGAAAAAAATCTGATCATTTGAGAAAATGCTGATAATCACATGATTTACAGTAATGCAGTTACTTTTGATAATAACGCTACTTTACTTTCACTCAGTTATACTCAAATATTATTCATATTGGTGATATTTGAGCACAATATCTCTACTTTACTCAAGTAGTCTTACTTATACTTTTTACTTAAGACTGCTGATCAAGTATTTGGGGTCATACATGCCATTTAAGAGGTGCAATGCAGAATAGAAAAACATCAGCAGAGACGTCAATGAAGAGTAAAAGCAATGATATAAAAGATTTAATGTATGCAGTAAATATATAATATAGTAAATGTATAAAATATAATGTTAAGAGAAACATGGCAGAGGATAAAGGGGATAAAACTGTGAGTTACTGAACTGAACCACCTGTTTCAACAGCACAAATTGCAGCCTAATAATTTTAGTTCTTATAGTTTTCTAAAATATAATTCCTGTCCCATAAAGTATGTCACCTAATCAGCTTTGTCTGGGCTGCTTACTGCTGCTTGTCATGGTTTTCTGGTTAATTGTTTTCAAGTTTTCAGCTACAGCATATAAACTGATTCAGGTAGGCTGAGTCTCACCTGCATCTTAATCAGTCAGGCTAGAGAAAAATTCTGACCGTGCCAGGCAGAGAGAGCTCACACATTGTGTGTGTTCATTGATCGGTTTAATGGGGTAAAAACAGGGGATATGTCTGGAATGCCTGCCAACATGTCCGTGACCACCTCGGACAGGAGGGATTACAGACTGTGGGAGAAGACAGACCATCGTTTTACACAGGGATTAGAGCTGCAGATCTGCAGAACTTTGCCAAAAGGGGTCTGTGGCTTATAGGTTTTACATTTATTATTCTATTCTACACCTGCATGCATACAGGATTTAAAAGACCTGAATGACCCACAGGACAATATAATACTGCAGGCTGGGAGGAAGGACAACATCTGCACCTGTATCAGAATCTCTACAGCCTAGTCCTCTATCACAGAAAAGGTTAATACTTGACCCAGTGTCACTACAGGACTTTAAAAGCCCAAGACCAAATGTAACATACTGTACTATATGATTGTGCTGATCTGCTGCATGCAATGTCACAGTGGGAACCGGAGCTTTAGGCCTGGCAGTGATCTCCAGCTAAACGAGACCACATGCAGACAAAAAGCAAATAAATGACAGTGAAACAGTGTGTGTAGCTGAAACTCTCTTCTTACTGCCTTTTAAATTTACAACCTGCCAGCACAAAGCGGAGACCTGAACTTGACAAATGTGTGAAGCCACAAGGTGAAACTGCAAAACTGAACAACTCTGAGAAGAAAATGTGAAACCTTTGTTATGAACCAGGCTGCCTGACACAGCTGTGTGACCACAATCCCTGCCTGCAGCTGGTCACACATGGAGAAGGCAGTAGAACACACGCAGAGGAGACGAGATTATTCATCATTCTTTTCACTCCTAAAGAAGATATTTTATGCTTTAACTGGCTTTGGGGTTCACGTTGCCCCAAAGGCAACAGAGGCAGGGTAACAAATGGGGGCAATTTTTCTCTCAATTATGGCACAGTGAGTCAAAGCGAGGGTCTGCCCCATGTCCATTCAGCAGCACGCTTCACGGGTTAATTGCTAGGGTTTGATTTAACTCACGGTCTATAAAGGAACTCAGAGCTGAAAGAAATCAACTGGATATGAGTGTGAATGTCAGCATGTACGCTATATTTGTGTGAGCCTTGTCAGACAAACAACAGGGAAACTGAAGAAATGAAAGAAAAAAAATTTGCACACACATTGTGAATTAGAGACAGCTGTACAATGTGTGCCGCTTTTCATCCAAATTCATAATGACAAATGCCTTCTCAATTATTATCTGAAGCGAGAGTTGTTGTTTGAGTTGTTTGAATAATCAGTGTCACTGTCTATATGACATATTAGTGACGGAAACATGACAAAACAAAGACACAAGTAAGTAGTTGCTGCACAATGAGTGTAAAAAGATGAAGGGAAACAAAGGAACAAATGGGGGCAGAAAGCAGGCGGTGATGGGACATAAACCAGACTCCACAAATGGGTGATGATACTGTTCAGCATTGGTTAAACGTATCACATGTCGAGAGAGGAAATGCATTAAATCTAGTACTGAGCTCAAATACAATCTTACGCTAATACTTGCACTTTATTATAGAAGGTTGTTTTGAAAAAAAAAAAATTAAAACTGAAAATTCTTAATAGTAATGGTACCCAGCATACATTGTGCTCCTTGGTGAAACTGTACTTTTTCTTACACCCTGGCTCTTAAACAAGCTGCTGAAACTCTTCTCTGCATGTCAGGTGCCAGACACTCATGCAAGTAATGCTGCAGTAAGTTCATAATAACTTTGAATTGACTCCAAAATGTCACAAAAATAGAACATGTACAGAGTATTGCATCTATTATTCACTGCATAAATAAATTTTGCCGATCCTCGTCATCTACTTGAATAACTGCTGACAGAATATGTTTTGGTTTTTTTTATATAAAAATAAGTGATCATACTATAAAATATTGTTCAGTATATTCATAATAAACCAGCAGTTCCCATTCTTTTTTGCTTGGGACACCTTCAGCTAAATGTCTTCCCGGGGCCACTTGTTAAATTTGTCCGTTAGTCGTTAGTGGTTCTTCCAAAGAGGCTTTTCCCCTCTAAACTCCTCACATGGTTTCGTTTAAACCACTGAGGCCCAAAGAGGTAAACTTATTTCTGCAGCACAAAGAACTTTTTGCTTCCTAAACTTCTTGAAGTACATAATGGTGGTAATGCTTATGTATTTAGACAGAAGTGGAGTCCACCTCTCAGCACACCTGCCTCTAATTCTCCCCCACAAGTATATGATTACTGACTGCTTTTGCATTTTGCCCCATGTCCTGTTTGTTTCTTTCCCTTAGCTGACTGACTTCCTGTTGATAATTGCTTTTATTTTAGGTACACATCATTTAATCCTACCTGTTCTGTTCCTGCATCGAAACATGAATTAGTGGCAACAGGTGGACAAAGTATAACAGTCACCACCACACCACTATCTTTGACACCTGCAAGGTTCTACAGCTACACCAGGCTTTTCATCTGGGAAAGAACAAGTTCAAGAGTGTACTCGTCTGAATAAACATGTATCGTAAGCGTTCAAACAACCTGGTGCGGCGTTTTTCGCAGTTTGCTAAAGAGCAATTGCTAGATTGTAGTTAACGTTCAATCTCTAAACATGAACACATCGGTTTAAACTTCCTCTCTAATCCCAACATGTTCTACAAGAGGATTTACGGTCCACTACAAAATCAACACCGGTTTCCTGGTTACACCGAGACTTTGCACGACAGCATCTTTCTTATTTCTAAAGCAGCACCAACACTGTGTTTGTCAGGAACTGTGAGCGTAACATGTCTTTGGCCAATCAGGTTGTTTGGCTGAAGCTACCTATTGTTTTACAGTTTCCTCTTATGGAAAGTATATGCACACTGAAATTAGCATAGTCTGCAGCATTCCCACTGACCTCGATTAGAAGCCGTTCTCCGTTGCTTCCTTTATGAAGACCACCGGGACTTGCTGACTTACAGGTCAGACCTGAAGCACAGACTACAATATGTGAGATGTAATATAAACAAATACTGACCCTACTGGACTCGAGGCAAAAAATTAATTCTGCATTTTTTAACAAAGTTGGCTTTATTCTCTGGAGCAGACTGGCTGGAATTGGCTGGAAAGAGGTGATTTTTAAAACTGTGTAAAGGTACCAGTAAGCAGCAGCAGATGGGGACAGCAAATATTGCTCTTTTGGTATGTTTGGTTTTTATTATTGGGCTGTCTTTTACTGTTCCGTGTAAATGTTGGCGTTTGCAAAGGTCATCATAATGGTAAAACGCAGAGAAGCACCTTCCAAGGAAGTGGTGTCATTAAGAACCACTGGTTTGAACAAGAAGGCAGGAGTTAAATGCATTTGATCATGTTAATTGAAACCATGTGACGGTGATCGACAGCCTGTTAGACAGAGGGCTGAAGAGGTCACTCTTAGCTGCTGAACAGTAGAGGAAACACATACAGTTCAGTGTTTATACTGTAACAAAACAATTGCCTTTACTTTACTGTTGAAGCGATAAAGACAAGATGAACATGAACGTGAACATGTCTGTCACTGTATGCTTTCATAATGCCTTAATGTCTTGATCTGTAATTTAAGTTTTGACATCTCAACACAATCTGAGTTTTGCAAGTGTGTCAGTGTGTTAAAATCTATGACAGCTGAGACATTCATCCAGATGGAATTGATTCTAGCACAGCCGAGCTATACTATTATTTGGCGGATGATAATATGGCAGAGTCATCCTTAATTGATGGGCATAAATGCACTACATGAAGGATATATTTTTGTCAAACCATGTTATCAGTGTGGTTTAACTGTTACTGTAATAACACTAAATCTTTGCCTCACAAGAAGAAGTGGTTGTCTTAGAATATTGAGAGGTGGAGCTGAAAACAATGACATTTTTCATATTTTGCCTACTAACCAGGATCCCCAAGGGCATTTTACAGTGGCCAAGCGAGTTCAACATACTGCAACTTAGGAAAACCTACGCAAATTGAGAAAATGTCTTCTTTAATTCCAAATAACATGTGCTGCAAATGCTACCAAACAGAAAAAGCCCTGCAAGTAACAAAGGATAAGCAAGTGACAAAGGATATCAGTGTGTAGAGGTGACACTTGGTACTGGACATAGGGGATTTGCTGTTCATGTGTCTGTTCATCAGAGGTGTAAAAATAGAATGAATTATAAATGTTCGCATTATTTCAATATCACAATGGCTCTGTGTGTTTCTTGTGGGATTAATTGAATTGGCAGACTAACAATGAGCAAAGTGCAAACGGCTAGGTTAACAATAGATGTCACTTTTAGTTTCTCCTACAGACATCCTTATCCACTGTCACCTGTTCCACTTGGATATCCTATTTTTGTTTGTTGTGTAATGTAGTTGCCGATGAAGATATTTTCTTAATTTGCTAGTGTTCTGTCAACTTGCAAGTGTTTTCTCGAGTTGCAGCGCGCCGAGCTTTTACAGTTCTTACGCTGAGATCAGGTCAGTGTTCTCTCAGCATGACTAATATTGTTAATTACACACACAGAACTCCTCACATGAGAAACAAGTAGCTGTGTGTGTGTGTGTGTGTGTGTGTGTGTGGTCTACATCCCTGTGCAGCCTGACGTTCATCTCCCACAGTGTCATAGAGCAGGTGCAGCAGAGAAGGGACTGAAGAGGACCAAAGGGGTTAACAGGATCTGGGACCGGTCTATAGGAACGGACTCATGACAATAGAGACAAAGAGAGCATCACACGGATCCTTATTTCACCAGAACAAGTTCAATTCAACTTGTGATCTTTGTCCTCCGTGTCATCACCGTGTGACAGAGAAAGAATGCACCAAGATATGAGACTCTTAAGAACTTACTGCAATTAAACTGGCTGAAAATTAACACGGTGTAATCTTAATAAAAAACATGCATCGTGGTTAGTAATAAAATAAACAATAGAGCCCGTACACACTGGATATATTGTTTGACACCGAATAACATATGAAGTACTGTTTCTCTCTCTGCTTGTCTCTGGGAACTCTTTAGACCTGACTCTGTGCATCACATGTTGAGCCTCAAATGTTTCCCGTAACATCATTGTCACATAATCATCTGACTCCCATTACTGCTTTACTCCTATTTGTTTATTTGGACTGGCAGGAGAACAGAGGCGAAATGACGCAGAGTCGCAAGAGTCTGTGGCTGGGAGTGGCGTGCGGAACGCAGAGCAGCTTGGCGGCGTGAAGAGGAGGGCTCATGCTGCAGTGATTAAAAGAGGCAGAGATATAGGACATGTGTGTCAGCATTGATCATTGCTTTGCTCCATATTATCACTCCCCTTCTTTATTCTTTTACAGCTATCTGACAAACAGAACATGCAGATTACATTCCATAAGAGTGTGTTAATGTGCTCTGTCAGATATGTCAGGAACTGACTTTCCCTGGAGGTTTCTACTACGAAATCTGCATTTTTGACCCTTGAGTTGCTTTTAAAGGAGCATGTGGCTCCTGTTGTCGAGTATGAAATCCCCAGCTCCCAATTTGAATGTTTCTCCAGATGGAGCATTCAATATGTAATAATTGAAATGGCTCAGGGGTGGAAGTGGAAATGTATTAATGTGAAAGAATAAAATACTTCCATTTTTCCCCTAGAAAAAGCAATGTTGTACCCAACAGACATTCTTGTCTAAAAGCAAAAATATCCTTTTGAAAAATGACTTTGGTAAAAGTGAAAGTCGCACATATGAATGCTACTCAAGCCAATGTCTTTAAGTATCTGATAAAAATGTGCTTCTGATAATATAAGTAAATTCATAAATGAACTTAAGTATCAAAGTAAATTTGTATATAATTGCATGCATTCACTATACTATCTACTATAGTTTGAATGCTTATCATCAATTACCAGATCCAATATTCAACATTTTTTGGATGATTAGGATCCGTGTGACTGTTCAAAAAGTTCAAAACTTGTAAATAAAATATTTAGTATATAGTAAAAAGTTTGTTGGCTCCCTTAAAATTTTAAAGAAAAAAGAAAACAAAAAAACAAAGTTTGACTTCCCATTTTAAAGCAGCCAGTATCTCAAAACAACTATTTTATTTTACAGTGTAAATTTGGCAATATGTAGCTGCTTTTCTGGTATAGGATCATATATCTGCAGTGCTGACTTCTTATATAAATACAAATCATACCATAGTGTTTCTGTATAATGCTCCTATAAAAAGCACTACCTGCACATTTTATTGTCCTGTAAAATTATTCAAAGTTTCCAGTTGCTTTTCCTCACTCAGATTATGGAATGAGAGAACAAGGGGTGTGTTGTTTCAATGAACATCCAAGAAAACTGCTGATTTTGACAGATTCCATAGTTATTCTTCAGAGTATCCAGAAAATCCAGCTCAAGCATGTAAAATGTGCTCAGTCGGTTCAGTTCTCCAGGACTGAAACGCTTCCATTGTATCATTGAATGCATCAAAAACGTTTCTTTAAAAAAGTGTTCTGTGCAGAGGGGCTTGTCGGAACACACAACAGAGCAGTCTCATGTGTTTTTGCTTAACGTTGCCTGGTCCATTGTTTACACAAAGCAGAAGGAGACACACTGAGTCCAGCTGCTCAGGAGAACCCAGGCCTCGTTCACTTTAACACATCTTCGTTGTTGCTCTTGCCAGCCCTCCCCCTGCAGCTGCAGTCGCGCACCATGCTGAACGAGCAGCGGGGACACCGCTGAGATAGAGATGTCAGCATCAATGTGTAGCATGCAGCGCAACATCTGTTGCATATCCACATCTTCTCACCGTTACAAATGTATAAGTGTCTGGCATATAATCTCGCCATTTTATTGGCAGGATTAGGCCACTTTTCTTTCTTGTTTATTTTATTTTTGGAGATCATTAGGGCCTTACTTTTCCTCAACGCTGATTTATATTTTATTCTGAAAGACCACCTCCACGTTTTTACCTTGTTGACGTGTCCATTTAGTGTTTTTATGTGCAATGATACACGTGACCAAAACAAGCGGTCAGTGTTATGCCTGGGGTTTTCATTCTGTAATCTACCACTGACAATCTCCCAGAAACAAACTCTGACAGCCTGTGTCATCTACATAGACAAAAAAAAAAAGAAAAGATAACTAATCCTGACAACTTGTGGGGGTGGGGCTTAATATTGTAAAAAATGAAACTTACCATTCTGATGCATCAACTTGTAGACGAACTTGATCGGGTAGCGCCTCCTCTTTTCCTATGAATCTGTTTCTGGTTCAAAGATATACGGTTGAATTACTCCCATGCTAGAACTTGCCACTGTGCGGTGTATAGTAGACTATTTTAAAAGTCAGAAGATGACAGAGCAGGGTAAGATAAGATAAGATAAGCTAAGATAAGATAAGATAATGCCTTTATTGTCCCACAATGGAGAAATGTGTATTGTTGCAACAGCAGGGCAGTACAGAACAGAATAAAGTGCACCCGCAGCAAACGATAAATAAACATAAAACAATAAAAAAATAAAGGAATTGAAAAAAAACAATTTAAAAGGAAACAATAAACAATAAATATAAAATCTCCTGTCAAGTCAATTATTTACACCATGCATGGAAAGAGGGGATTGAATGGGTGAATAGCTGGCCTGGTTAACAGAGCTGATTGTACAATCTGACAGCAGCAGGGAGGAATGATCTACGAAAAAAAAACAAAAAACATAAGCTCTGGCTAGGGTTAAAAGTAGCACATTCATAAATCCCCACAACCTAGATGAGGCAAAGATGTAGAATTACAAACAAGAGATTTTAAACCGCTAAAAAGGGTATGAACAAAAAGAACTATGTCCTTTTACAAAACAGAAATGATTTTTTAAGGGTTAAATAAATGGCTGGAGCATGTTATTCATTGTTGATATTTGGATTCATAGGTCCAGTGAGTAGGCCCTCCCAAAAGTTGCATCCTAAATCTTTTTTTTTTAATTATTAGAAAAAGGGTACCTTTAAATAAAGTTTTCTTTTTTTCATAATGTTGAGGATTTTTGACATTAAGTTCAAAATAAAATGTGGCTATCAGTACGTTAAGAGAAAGAGATAGATTACAACCCCCAAGAGTTGGGCCCCAGAAAGCTTTTGTCTTTCCCTCCCTTAGGATCAGATCCGCTTCATAAGGGGGACACCATTCTAAATACTTAATTACCTATACAGTCAAAATGACTGTACCAACTCTTTCCTTCATTACCATATAATACAAGAGAAATCTACAACATTCTAGGTGGGTTTTCAAGCTTTCAAGCTGTTTTTTTTAATGTATATTGTTCAAATTGTCTGGCTGAGAGCTCCCTTTTTAACATGTTTCCATGTTTCTCTGCCTGTCTCAGTTCCTTTCCCACTCCCAGCACCAAAACTGCCTGTCTCCTTCAATCCAGCAGATATTTGATCGGGTGCCGACAGACTTGAGACCTCTGACCGCACTGTGGTTTCAAGGCTCACGGCAACCCAAGCTGGAGGGGTTAAAGTTCTGCGCTGGCACAAAGAGGGTGTGAAATCTGGTCTAATGATGACTGAGTGTTCATTAATCACGTTCATCGTGAGATGTAATAAATGCAAAGAGGCAAATCTGATCCTAGCTATGGCTCTCTGATCCTCCACCTAGTGGGCTCCAGATGTGAGATTGGACACACATAAACACTTTGGATCTTGTGAAATTCTTGCCTTCAAAGGGCAGAGAGGAGGGACGTGTTTGTTTTGACACAACGTCGCTCAAATGTGGCTTTACTGTGTCACCGAGGTGGAGACAGCAGCTTTTACCTGGCGACACAGAACAAGGCAAGGTGTGAGTGTGTGTGTGTATGTCGTCCAGTTCTACAGGATTAATTAATTACTGTAGTTCCAGGTAACAGAGGCTTTACCTTAGGGATCCACAAGAGGGCAGCATTGGAGCAGTTTTGTTAGGATTCACGGTCACTTTTCGTCTATTCATCAACGAACGTAAAGTTTGTGTTGATACCTGATTTCTCTCGTTGTTGTACTATCTGTGTGTTCTGAGGTTCTTTACCTTTGCATATGTGTGTCTTGGCATATTTACCCTCTATTAAAAATGAATAAATACAAATACATTTTCAAAATCAGTGTGAACATAAATAATGTGTTAATAAGTTGTAACTGATATTTATTAATAAAAAATACATATTTTCTACCTTTTTCGTTTAACCCTCATCAGTAGAATGTGTGTTGTTTTTTTTTTATTAATGTTTTTACTACAATTTATATTTGTATGTGTGTACTGTTAGTCGACGACAAAATCAGTATGTTTTGGGGAGTATTTTATCATATTACCTTGCAGTATTTAAGATTTACCTGTGACATGATTTTTCACATTAGTGATAAAAGTAAAATTTTGATATTAACATGTTTTTCTAACGTGACATGCCAAAGCACAGGCATCTCAGCATACGTGACTACTAATATGAATGAATCCCATTGCTCTAATGGAAACAAATCCATTACAAATCTCAGGTGAGACCTACAATCCTTTCAAGTCAACAAGGCATCATGAGTCATACGCAGTACTTACTCTGCTCTCTCCAACCTGGACCTCCACAGACATCAAACAAAGTCTATGACGTTCAAATATTTAACAAGAGGTACCAGTAAGACATGCAGACTTTGAGGATGACATTTCCCTGATTGAATTCTTGTCATTTTTTGATTGTCTGTTGTCTTCCGTCTCCAAGAGCTTATAGGTTCAGCTCAGAGATTTCATCCACAGATACTATTCTTTCATTGTGTCAGTACGTGCCTTACTCCTGCTTGCTGTGTCCTTGTTTTCTCAAAATACCGGTTTGGGTTTGGCACCGACTGTGTAAACAAAATAGCTGTTTTAATTTAAAAATGTGGGTGTCCAGGTTGCCTTAAATATTTAAGTTCATTGAACATGAAAAGAAGAAACTCGAAAGTTGACTTAACTTTGTTCATGTTTGATCAAGGTTGCCTATGCCAATAATCATTCATTAGTATTCTGTATTTATTCTTTATTGTCAGCTAAAGCAAATGTAACAAGAGATGTATTGTGTTGGGGAAGTTCTTTTTAAAGCATAACTTTATAAACTATTAACTACTTCACACTGTAAAAAGTTGAAAAACAGCAGAGCTACCTATAGGGACTAATCTAGCTAATCTGCTAAACAAAAGCTATCTCATAAAGTAGGAAAAAGCATTACTCCATTAGTCAGGAAACCTTTAAAATATAGCATTCAACTTGTTAGTGAATTTTAGTATTCAATACTAAATGACACTTAATGTATCCAAGCATCAAATGCATCACCTTGGTGTGTTTTCACAGCAGTCACGATATAGTAATAATATATCTGAATTATGTATTCATGAATAGTTACAATATCAGCAAGAATGTAGTAAAACAACATGTAGTTGACTCCTCCCCAGCTCTGCTTACAATCATGTGTTTCTCTATGAGCCGGAGATCAAGATAAAAAAAAGACCAAAGTCATGAGGAGACATCAATTCGGGACCATGAATGTCCGTACTAAATGTCATGGACAGAAACAGCCCTTGGAATAGTTCCCCCAGGACTAGAGTGGTGGTCTGAGCTACCAACATTAAAGCTTTGCTGTTTCATTTCACAATGAATTAGCACTGCAACCTTGTTCCTCTCACTCCATTAGACAGTGTGGTTCTTTCTTTTGTAAACTACCCAAGTGATTAGGCCATGTGTGGGTTTTTCTCTTGTGTTCTCAAAGAAGTCTCCTCAGATAAAAGCAGGTGTACAGTGACGGGCAGTAGGTCAGGCTGTGTGTTTACTGGCGACTCGAGTGCATGAGTCACGAGCACATCCTGCGGCGCGCTGTGGAAGATGTAAGGCTGGAGATCATTAGTTCCATAAATCCAGTCCATTAAAGCACACAACATGTTTCCCCCACACGAGCCGTCAGTGAAGCCCACGCAAATAAAAACCAATTTGTTGTTGCGGTGTGTTTCAAAAAACTGTTTTTATTGACTACTACCCAGAGGGCAGTCTGAGAGGTCAACAGAGAGGCAAACAAGATTGCACGTATGGATCAATAGAGTCAGCGCACAGTCAACCACGAGGGTTGTTCAGGGACCGTGAGACCACTGCTCAGTGGAACGGACAGTTAGCGCTCATTTTACATTTCTTTCTTTTTATGGAAAAGCACATAGTGTCCAGTCCGTTCAGTGTCAACTTATCTTTATTCAAAATAATTTCTCAAATGAGGGAATGTTACCATTGTGTAGTGTGGCGGAATGAGTCACCACAAAATGCTTTTGTTCCCGTTTCCTTTGTAACTCTTTGGAGATCCCCTCCAACCCTTGATTAAATCTTTCAAAAACTCATGCAGACATACATGTTTGAACCAGACACACATTCCATGGGCGAAGAGGAGGAATTACATGTACAAGGTCACGTACAAGTTGTTGCGTCAGAATTGTAAGATCACAACATTAAGCCCCACCTCTGAAAGTCGTCAGGATTAGTTCCTTAGATTTTCTACATAGAAGACACAGGCTGTCTGAATTCATCTTTTCGCAGTTGTTGGTGGATTGCAGAACAAAGGCAGAAATCCTCAGCCAAGATGTTGATGTTGTTTATTCCGGTCATGTTTGTTGCAGTACATAAAAAAATCTTATGGACATGTTCACAAGGTCAAATGTGATTTTTATTGGTGGGATTATTTAAACAAGGTCTAATATATTAAGAGCAGCTTGAAAAGACTGATACCACTTTCAGCTAAAAGCATGTATAACTTATAGATTTATCAATTGCTATTAAGTCATTCTCAAGCAATTCTTTAGATGAGTTATTAGAGGCAACTCTTCGGTTGCCAGGTTTCTCAGGGCATTAAATGATCAAGTACTGAAAAGACTAGACGCCCAAAAAAGCAGACCAAAGCGCAAAAAACGTCCAAATCTGTTTAATCGGGCAAAAGGGTCAAATACTTGGCAGGAACACAGGAGACCAAATACATGACCATCAAAATAAAACAGGAGGTACAAACACAAACAACAACTAGACAAAACAAAACTTACAGTAGCAGATTCTGACACAAATACCCTTATGTCCCTCCATATCTGAGCAGATGGTGATTTTTATAGGGCAAAAAGGCCTTTAAACTGTGCTGCCAATGTACACATCAACATTAAGTAAAGAGTGAATGCGCAGTGCAACATTGTTTACAGAGGAACACAAGGTGGAGGAAGGGGCTAAGGGGTCGCACACACAACTCTCATTCAGGAAACTGGGATTTGTGTCCCATGTAAACATCACCAATCTTTTCATAAAATTAACCAAAATGCTGTTTTACATTAACCACATTAGAAAGGCTGTGTGGGTGTAAAGCTGAGTGGATTACAATAATGCTAAAGACTAATTTGGTTTCATTAAGAGATGTGACAAAGTGGCCTTGCTATGTGACAAGGTGAGAAGAAACATGCTGAGAGATGTCATTATGTTTAACTTGCTGCGGTTGCATAGCATAATTTTCTATCTTTAAGCAGATGGAGCATGATAAAATATTTTTCGTCACTGCAGCACAAAGCGGCAATATATTTAAAGACTTCACCTGAGAAAAATATAAGGTGTTCTTGGAAAATTAAAGCATAAATCATAATAATAAAGGTAGTATTCCCTTGTTTTTGTTAAACACCAATAAACTCTAATTCCTGTAGTTACATACTATATGTTGATAAAGTTATCTATAATAAAGTTTCTAACAATATAAGGAGTCATATGACACAAACACATTTTATTCTGATATCAAATGAAATATGAAAATTCAAGAAAAAAATGTCAAACACTGCATTTATGAGACGTCCCTTCCGTCAAGGCCTGCTGCATGCCAGGCTTCAATGCTGGATTATGTAGGTCCGTATTACTAAATGCAAAAAGAAATACACAAATATAGAAACAGAAGTATGAGGAAGGAGGATAAACATCAATCTGAAACATTCCCAATTCTCACTAATAACCTACGACTGGTCTACAAATCTTCAGTTAAGCATTTATTAACAATTAATAAAGCCATTGGCTACGGTTTGTTATATTATTCCAACTAATGTATCTGTATTCTATTCCTTTGTTATGCAAACATACATGTGCATATACAATTACACACGCTGTGCAATTGTATGTATGTGTTTTGATGCAACATAACAGTGGGCAGTGAAGCAGTGAGTCACTGCGGGCCCACACAGGCCAAAGATTACACTGCAGATAGATCAACAGACTCTCATTGACTTATCCTCCCCCAGGAGGAAACAGCAGATCGGAGGAATGGCAAAAGAGAGGCATG
>KV751341.1:7606025-7617397 GCA_001698575.1 Mola mola | reverse complement strand
AACACACACCCACGCACACACACACACACACACACACACACACACACACACACACACACACACACACACACACACACACACACACACACACAAAATTGAAAAAGAGGATTGTATGTGTGTGCACATGCAGGGGAAGGATGTGCCACTCATGGAGATGACAGGAAGGCCAGAGGTAAGTACACCTGATTCTGATTTTTACATAACTGTAACATGGGAGGACTAATTCTGACTTTCCTACGAAGCACATTGCACCTCTCTCCATAATTTGAGTGAAAGCGTGAAATATCAGCGCCTCGTCCCTTCAGAAGTCTGTTTTTAATGCCCTCGGGCAGTGTTTGAACAGAGCCACGGAGGGTAGAGTGTGGGCAGACTGCCAACTTGCAACGTGCTTGTTTGCGTCGCAATTACTAACAATAATTTCACCATGACTGACAACAGTAGAAAAATGGCTAACAGGGGAACTGATTAGATGGTACATTCCTTCATGGATAAAATGATATGTGCCATTTACACTGTGAGCCTGCGTGTGCAGTTTCCCTCTCTTAAATCATCTGAAAATGTAGACACTGGCCTTGCCGACCCTGTACCAGGTCTTTTGACCGTATGCCTGTTCCACTTTGTTTGAGACTGACTTAAACTGACGTTGGGGGCTAGGGTCCGTGCAAAATTTTGACTGAATCTGGGGGGACCCTGGCCAGGGAATGAGCCTCAGAATATAAACAACATATGCTTAGTGTTAGACTCATTCTTTTCATTTAAAGGCGCAATGGGAAGATGTGGAAATGAATCAACAATCAACTACATTACGTGTTTTACCTTTAAAATATGGCTCAATAATTTGGGAGATCTCTTATTCTCTTTCTTGTTTTAGTTTGTCGAAAAATAATTCACACAAAATGTCAGTTTGTTAGTTTAGATTAGCATTAAAACTGGAAACCACAGAAACCACAATGTTATTTTAGTCTATTTTAAGGGTCTCCAAGATTCAGCATTTGCTCTGTCTGCACATGTGCAAAATAACTTTCAAAACTGGATTATTACCAAATTTTAAGACGTTACTCTCAAGCTGATTACATTTTAGGACCGCTAGCACCAAAACTGACAGAATGATGGACAGAGACAAGTGTTGCTGCTGGTGCGCAAGGTTGGAGCCCACTGAATTCCCCATTTTTGGTAAATGCTACCATCTGCTGGCCAAAATGTCAAAAAAAAAAAAAAAAAAAAAAAAAAAAAAAAAAAAATGGTGGAAAATTCTTATCAATAACAGATAATTCTGGCATTTCAATGCACAGAGCATTGTTATTACCTTTCTGTCTGTCTGTTTGCGTGTGTTTGAATAAAGCTAATTAAATGGGGAAACAACTGATAATCAGGTGATGAAGAATTGTGCAGTTTGGATGTTGCTGTTGGTGCGCAGTGTTGGACCACACCCGATGTCTCATTTAATCTCTTAATTGTCAAGTTTACATGTGGTTGATTTTCACACTAAAACATTACATATCATGTTAATTACTGAGTGTTAAAGGGGCACATTTTGTTACCTGTGACCAGAGCCAGGCTAGTCGTTTCCAACTGTCATCAGACTATGTGCTAAGCTAACCAGCTGCTGGCAGTAGCATGATATTTACCAACATGACAGCAGTGTTGTTGTAACCTGCGTCAGCCACAAGGGCTGGTTTGGGCTCCGGTCCAGTTGCTGGCAGGTCTTACATGCTTTGACTACATTTTTGTCATGATTTTGAATTTGTGTTATTATTTAAATGCATTATTTCCTGTGTCATGGGTTTGAGTCGCTTTCCTGTTTTATTCTGAAGGTTTGGGTCTTGATTTTAACCTTCTCCTTGTTTAGTTTCCCTCCTGTGATTAACCTCATGTGAATCGTCCTTCTACCTGCCCTGCCCTCATCTTTTACACCAGTGTCTAATCTCCACCTATCTATCTATACCTTCCTTCTGTATTCAAATATGTGTGCTCACCTTTGTCCTTTCACAGATCATGATGTGTTATTGCGCCTTTCCTTCAAGTGTTTTCTTCCAATTCCTAGTGGTTTTAATTGTTTGTTTATTATTTTTCTGGACTTGTGTTTGCACATTTGGATGGATAACTGGTTTTGAACCAAACGCTTCTCCAGTTAAATATATCTATACTGATCCTTCAAGTCTCCATTTGGGTCAAACCCTGACAATTTTGTGTTTTCCTCTATGCACTCTTTGCTCCTCATTGGAAGATTAAGAGCTGAACTATTATGTACACATCATAAGAATCAAATCACGTAGTCACCTTTTTTAGCTTGGTTTTAGTTGGGATAATCTGCCTGGTGTAGGTGATGGTGGAGTCAGGCTCCCAGTCCACCTGTTCACAGGGCAGCTCCAACACCCCCAGTGCAGCTTCTCTTAGGCCTGAGAAGTCCCTGGTGTAGACAGCAAGTCTCAGGGTGCAGGTGCACAGTTCTTCCACAGATCCCACCTGCAGCACAAAGCTCCGAGTGTGGTGGTCTGGGCTGAGGCTGCGGCGGAGAGAGGTTATCTGCTGAGGGGAGGAGCAGAGGGGAGGAAGGCTGGCCCGCACAAACACCCCACTGCGTCTTCGACTGCCCCCTGAGAGCCCCAGGATGTTGACCATCAGGGTGCCACAGGCCGAGGAGAAGAGCATGGAGAAATGCAGAAGAGGAGCCGCCTTGGCTGGGATGGACAGAGAGTTAGAGCCGTACTGCGATGGGGAGGGCTCCCCCTGCTTGATCGGAGACCTGACAGCCCCAGCGGTCAGGTGACTACTCTCGCTGTAAATAAAACTGTCTCCACTCACTGTGCTGCGCCGGCCTGTTGCCCAGCGGGACTTGGACACCAGGCTAAGCTTAGTGAGAGAGGGCAGAGATGCTCGGCCCTGACTCACACGTTTACCGGGTGAGCAGGGAATAGCCGGGGTGCTGACGTGCCGCATCGGAAAGGAGGTTCCAGCAGACTGCACCAGTTCAGCTGAACTGGCAGGCCCGGGGTTAAAGGGCAGAGCGGTGAGGTCGTCCTCGGAGGGAGAAGAGCCGCTTTTAGAGGAAGGGAATTCCAACAGGTCCCCATCCAGCTCCTCGTACTGCTGCTTGACAGGCTTTGTGCACAGAGATGGAGTCAATGTCACAGTCACCCTCTCGGCAGGATGAGGAGACAGGAAACCCGCCTCTTTGTCCTCCAAAGAAACATTCTTCCTCCATCGACAGCAAAGAATGCAACCAAGAACCAGACAGTAGCAGAAGACTGCCAGACCCACAGCCAGCAGGATCTGCAGGTGAACTAGATGGAGAAACAACAACTCAGTCACGGTCAATTATTGGGAATAGTGAGGAGGAGAAGGAGAAAGTGAGATGGATTTAATCTGAACAAAATCAGCCAGGAGACAGAAACACAGAAAACAGATAGAACACAAGAATTCACACAGAATTAAAGACTGAATTGTCGCAAACACACAAATCAAATTAATGCTGTCGGGTGACCTGCCAGTGAAGAATGAAGAAAAGACGTCATCAATAGATCCAAATTCATTACCAAAGATCTGTGGACATCTGACTGTAAGCATTATTCTGTCGTGTCTGCAATATGTGTCCTTGATGAGATTAAAAAGGAAATATTATAATCAGAATTGTAAAATGTTACTGTTTTGCTGAGCAGGGGCAGTGCAGGATGTGTTACTGTCAATCAACTATGTGTTTGTATGTACACATCATTTAATCTTGCTGTATAAACACTGTCAACGTCATAACATACGATGTCAGCATTCACAGATATCCAAAATACAAATTTGGATTAAAAATATTCTCACTCACTGACAACATATATTTATTTTGTATGTGTGCATTCAGCGGGTGTATGTGTGTTAAATATCTATTCAGATTTCCCTGAAGTTAAGCTCTGCAGCAACACCTTTAAGAACATGAAACCTTAAAAAGGACAATAAGGTTGTTCAGATGTAAACTATAGTCTGTACAAAATCAGGGAAGAGCACAGTTATCAACAAAACCACTGATGCTGGACCCTAATGTCAGCTGAAGTTCAGGTAATGAGGGTGTAATGGGATGACTCATGCCTCAGGCACACTGGTGCACCCTGGTGAACAAGCAACAGCTGAGTGACCATTTCCAACAGCAATGAAAATCAAGGAGCAATGCGATGCATCGTTTACTGAGAAAAGCCAGATGATTTTGTTATCACAACATCATTTGCTTCCAAAATCCTGGTTTATTAGCGAGGAATTCAATCATTTTTTTCCCCTCATAATTTATATTATGATTTTTTTTAAATTGAGAGCTTAACATATAATATCAAACATCCCAAATCATTTTCTGAATGATGTGTCACAATGAGTAGGCTGCAGAAATCCTCTCCTCACAACAGGCTTATCACATAGTAAAAGCATTTACATTTACAGAGAAGATTGCTATCAAGCCAAGTTAGTGCAGATCCATTTCAGCCCTTGCAGAGATGCTGTCCAGCAGCAGCCAGCTCTGCAGGCAGCCTCCATTAAAAGATGAAAGTACGGAGGGGCTGAATGTAGCACTGATGTTAATGGAATTGCTCTCAAATATGATTCACTACACACTGGCAAAACATGATTATAGACCAAATGAGATAAGGAAGTGAACCACAGCTGAGCAAAACCCTTACATCTGCATTTAACGTAATCATTTATACATAGTATTAAAAACAATCATGCAGTGACTATGAGTAGCATCCTCTCTGCACAGCTCATGCCTCAGTGGACAGTTTATGAAAGCCACCTCCTCTTCTATTGCAGCTCTTCTTCAAGTTTGAGGTATATTTAACAGGCAAAGATCAGCAACATTATATACTGTATATATTCGTCTGCGCCAAGTAGAGGTTGCAGACCGTTTGTCACAAAAGCGGCAAAAGTGAGAGAAAAGCTGAAAGCTGAAGAACACTTAAAGCTTCCTACCTCCCAGAGTGTACTGCGACATGGTCCCTCACAGACTGATAGGGGGGGTTGAGTCGGTTGGAGCGCCTTTTTTAGCGCGCAGTCCGCAACCAGTGCGCACGGACACGCAGCCTTTCAGCCAATTGCTTAAGCTGGTCACTGAGGTTTTATTTGAAATGAGCTGGCTGTGTGTTGGAGGCAGAGGGGGGGTTCCATTGGCACTGCAGCCAACCAGCGCTGCCCTGCTGTCATTTGATCTCACTAATTGCGCTTCATATTGCGAGAACCAAGGACCACACTGAAAAAGGATCAGACGCCCTCACAAAATAAAGTTCCTTTTTATTGGGAAACAGCATGTCGGCATTTCGAGGTAATTTAATCAACTTAATGTAAATGACAAAGGCTACATACTGTTCACGTAATCGACTGTAGGAAAAGTAGGGGTTAAAGAATTTAAGGGTGGTGTGATCCCCCTTCCTCTCTGTTGAAGGAATCGTTGTCCGGGTCAGTTAGTGTCAAGCTTCTGTCGGTTAGGATCATTCAGTATTTCCTGTTTTACTTTGAAGTTTTACCTGTGTCTTATTCCACACTTCCGGTCAAGTCTTGTCCCTCAGGTGAGCGTGATTAATTCTCCTCCCTAATGTGTCTCACCTGTGTCTAATTGTCTACCTCTCCCTTGTGTATTTAACCCCTGTGTTCCTCTCCTCCTGTACCAGATTGTCTTGTCTTTTCCAGTGAGTTCCTTGTGTTTGATCTTGTTTCGTCTCTCGATTACTGAGTTTGCCTAATCGTTAAATCGTACCTTAGCCATCTAGTTGGAATTCCCGGTTTTGACCTATTTTTATTAAAACGACTTTGATTCAGAAAACTGCCTGTGTGCTTCTGCTTTATTGAATCCCTCAGACCCAATACCTGATAATCATATGTTTTCGCAGGCTGGGTTGAGAATCAGGATATGATTTGTGTCAAAAACAAATATCAGAATTTTTTTATTATGAAGTTATTATGAACTGAGGAGAGAGATATGGTACATTTTTATACAACATCATTAGTAAGTCACAATGACGATATTTAGGAATTGCTGTGATGATATCAAATATACAGGAAGAATTGTTGTGCAAAACACTTTCAGTCACCAGGAGCTTTGTCATTTTAGCAACATTTGTATGACCATTTCTCATTCTCTTACAGATAAAACCAGAAACCAGAAGAATATGTACACACAGATGACCATTGTCAGTTACCACGCAAATGTGAGCAAAGACTCTACCATGCAAAGTCCATATAAACGACATCCAGAAGTTCTCTCTACTTCTCTGGCCCCGAACTCATCGGACATGGACTGACCTAAAGTAGAAAAGTGTTCTGTGGTCTGACGAGTCTACATTGAAAACAATTTTTGGAATTTTAGCTTTAATTTAAGAGGTTTACCAAAAATTTACCATTTAGCAACTACAGCCATTTTATGAAGAGTACTTCCATTTTCAGGGGCTCAGAAGTATTTGGAGAAATTAAAATAATTGTAAATATAACTAGTTTTTAATACTTGGATAAAAATCCTTTGCAGTCAATGACTGCTTGAAGTCTGCAGCCAATAGGCATCATCACATTCTGAGTTTCCTCCCTGGAGATGCTTTGCCTGGTCCTCACTGCAGCCACCACATGTTGTTGCTTGGTTGTGGGTCTTTCCGTCTTCAGTTTTGTCCTCAGTAACTGAAAAGCTGCTCTATTGAGTTGAGATTAGATGACTGACTGGGCCATTGAACAATATTCCTTTTTTTTGCCTTCAAAAAGTCTCAAGTTGCTTTCACAGTATGTTTATGGTTATTATTCATCTGCACTGTGAAGAGCTGTCCTATCAGTTTTATAGTATTCCGCTAAATGTGAGCAGAGGCTATAGGCTTATACAACCCAAAATTCATCCTGATACTTCTGTCAGCAGTCACATTATCACCAAACAGAAGTGAGCCTGTTCCATTGGCAGTAACACATGACCATGTCATTACACTCCCTCCACTAACTTTGACACAGGATGTGGTTTGCTTTGGATCATAAGCTGTTCCTTTCCTTCTTCACACTTTTCCACTTTTCCCTTCCCATTCTGATTTATTTTGTTTTCATGTGTCCAAAGAATCTGATTCCAGAACTTGGGAGGCTTTCTTAGATGTTTTGTTTTTTTCAACAAAGTCAAATTTGGCCTCCCTGTTCTTAAATGTTATCATTGGTTTGGACCTCAACCCTCTGTATTTCCATTCATGAAGGTATCTTTGATAATCAACTTTCTTTGAAGTGTCTGAAAATCTGCAATAGTTTTGGTTATTTCATATGAGTTTTTGAGAGCCGCATTGTGACAAACTATCCCTTGGTACTGTATTTGTACAACAAACATACTCTTATGTCCGCTCTCATATACAGGCATGAAAGGCATATGCAATGATAAGTTCTGCCTCAGGTTTTGGAGCACCCCCATGCTGCTGCCCATGCTAATTAGGGGTGGAATAGGTGCCTATATCAGTAAAACTTATGGGCTATCTAAAAATGTGTTTTAATTTTTAAGCAGCATCTGGTAAACTGCCTGACAGAGAATAAAATTTAAAAGGTTACGTTCCAGGGCCTCAAAATATAAGTAATCCATAATTTTGGTATTTTTGTTATCAGTATACGGTTGGAATCAAACGTTAACAAAACCCTCTAATATCCAAAAAATAGTAAGCAAATGGACCTTGTATTTAGTGATAAAGAGGGTATTGCTAAAAATACGAAACTCAGACTGAACGTGATAAACTGATTTTCTCAGGCACCTGTAGCCAGGAGTATGAGTGAGAGAAAAGAATACATTTTGACATAATATAAATGTAAAAATAAATAAATAAGCCACATTTAAACAAGAAAGAATATATACTGCCATCTATGGGAGACTGTGGGAAATCACCAGCAGTAGAAAGGAAGCATTTAGTACATGACCCTGTATGGCTTTATTTACATACTTTATTTATCCAAAAGCCAGATAAGGCCTCCTATGTGCCCTTTAATACCCCTGTGTGTCCTCTGTCTACACATAGAAATCCTGGAGGAATATTAATCGACATTTCTTGTATTTGACACAGCAGCTGCATCATTAGCTTGGGCTGATCAGGAGACGTATTGGAAGATGTTCGAAGCTGTAAGTGAGTATGAGTATAGCTATAGCAATACACCCAAAAAGAATGTGAGATTGTTCTTTTATGGCTAAAACCTTTCCACATTCGAGTGATTTTCAAGTCTGTAGTCACTAAATGTACTGCACAGTCACTGTGCAGTACATTTATTGCATGTTGCAATTTTTGGGCCAGATTTAGGGTCAGATTGAGGGTCAGATTTATGCATTTTCCCTTGAACGCATCAGGAGCTGGACCCCTCCAGCAACCATTTTGTATACATGTACGAGTCATGTATGAAAATGTTTAATCTTACATTTTTAAATGATCAGAAATTAAAAACAGTGATGCCGCTGGCTCAGCTAAAAGTATCAGCTTTTCCATTAGCCACACCAATGACTATAGTCATTGATACAACTAGGCCTACACCATGTCATTTAAGGTAGAGATTTGTCAGAGCGCAATCCGAGAGGTAGAAATCAACTTAATGATGCATTCAGAAGCTTCTCATTAATTTCATTGTTGACTTAATGGTCTCTCGCTAGCACCATCAAAATTAGCCAAATAACAGTGAAGATTGATTTTAAGAGGCAATTTATCTCATATTATAACAGAAGTGAATCCATTACTAGACCTAATCTATTAAATTACCTTCCACCGGACAGAACTCTACACCAGAATAGTGGTTTTGTTGCTTCTGTGGGGATTAATCTCTGACTTTGGCACCCTGCATAGAAAAAAATCATGAATTTAGGCAGTTGGCAAACCAAACAAGACTATAAGAGACAACAGAACCTCGTCCCCTCTGATTCCATTCCTTTTTATTCTACAAGACTAAAATACTGTATAAGTGACATTGTTTAAATGCTTTGTCAGTTTATTAAGAAAATTCTAACAAAAATATATTTGCATTGATTGTTATGTTTTATGTTTGTAGAGTAAACCATTTTATGTCATGTTTAGGTCAAATACAATCAGAAGAATCCTGGGATCTTGATCACATTACTCTATTTCAAGGGAATAATTGGGGTGGTTTGATCAAATTTTTCTTTATATACTTTTTTGCTTTGTGCATTACCTTTGTAAAGTGTATATTCAAAACGTCAAAAAAGTGCCCTATTTCCCAATAGTGAAGAACCACTTTAAAAAATTACAGCTCAGATCCAAATCTAATCATCTTTGATGAGGACCAAGATATTATAAAGACCAACCTTGTGTAATATTTTTGATGGTGATTGCTACACCCTCTCCCTCTTTGGAGGTAAATCTAACTTCAAAGAAACAAATGATTGTATTCTTTTTCCATGACTGACGTTGACGAGCTGAAAATAGATCTTGACATTAACAACTATAATGAAACATTCTTTCAACCCACTCAGCTTTCCGTCTCTAACTTGCTGCTCGCACATTTTTGTTATCTCAAACACATCTTATGTACTGGCACTGCCCAATTCTTAAAATGGCCATGCTACAAGGAGTTATCAATGCAAGTCAAGGTGGCCATCATTAGGCTGAAACAACAAAATAAACCTATCAGATAAAAAGCAGAAACTTTAAGAGTATCCAAATCAACAACCTGGTACATTCTTATAAAGAAGGAATGCACTGGTAAGCTCAACAACATCTAAAGACCTGAAACATCACAGAAGACAACTAAATGATGACGGCAGAATCCCTTCCTTGGTTCAGAAAAACCGCTTCAAATCCAGATCTTTGTGAAACCTCTTAAATGAAAGCTTAAAGTCTACACTTCAGTCTCATTTTCAATATTGTGATGCACAGAGGGAAAAATTGTGTCATTGTCCATTGACCAAGTTGGGTTTGACTATCTTGGGTTCAACTGACCGACTGTAATTGTATGTACTGTATAGGAATCGCAAATCATCATCCTCCATATCCCCCTGACCTCTCCATCTTCTCTCACACCAACTATCTGCATGTCCTCTCTCACCACATCCACGAATCTCCTCTTTGGGCTTCCTCTTTGCATCCTGCCTGGTATCTCAATGTTGAGCATCCTTCTAACAATATATTCACTATCCCTCCTCTGCACATGTACAAACCATCTCAATCTGGCCTCCCTAACTTTGTCACCAAAACGTCAGACATTTGCTGTCTCTCTGATGTGCTCGTTCCTAATCCTGTCCATCCTCGTCACTCCCAAAGAGAATCTTAACATCTTTAACTCGCCTCCTGTCTTTTGATCAGTGCTACCGTCTCCAAGCCAAACATTGCTTGTCTCACTAACCTCTTGTAAACCTTTGCTTTCACTTTCACTGCTACTCTTTTGTCACAGATCACTTCTTACGCTTTTCTCCACCCACTCCATCCCGTCTGCACTCGCTTCTTCACCTCTTTACCCGCCTCCACCTTGAAGCCATCCGTCACTCCTACAGTGCACCTCACCACTCATACTGCTCTTATATTTCATCCTGCACCAGTCTAACATACTTCTCTGCCTCTCCAGACTTCCTCATACAGGACTACAGTTCCTCCATCAGCCCCCTGTCTTTTCAACCAGGCTTTTTCTATATCCACAAAGACACAATGCAACTCTTTCTGACCTTCTCTATATTTCTCCATCAGCATTTTCAAAGCAAACATGGCATCTGTAGTGCTCTTTCTTGGCATGAAATCATACTGCTGCTCACAAATCATTACTTTGTCTCACTTCCACTAGTCTTCCCCAAATCTTCATTGTGTGGCTCAACAATTTTATCCCTCCGTAGTTGCTACAACTCTGCACATCACCCTTGTTCTTAAAGATTGGCACCAGTACACTTTTCCTCCAGGCATCTTCTCACTGTCCAAGATCATGTTGAACAGTTTTGTCAAAAACTCCACTGAACATTTTGAATTCTGCTCCAATGTTTTTTAGCCTTGCTGCCCTTCCACCTGGTCTCTTGCACACACAAAAAAATCTACCTTTCTTCTCTGCATCATGTCAGCCTGCTCTCTAACTTTGCCTGTCAACGTGCAAACATTTAGAGTTCCTACTCTCAATCCCACACTCTTGACTTTCCTCTTCTGTCTCTGTCTCCTAACGTGTTTCCTCTTGCATGTTTCATTTGGCTCAGCTTTGGAGGAAAATCCTCATGCTCTTCCCGATGCAACACCCACCATTTGTCTTGAGATCAGAACTACAAAATACACTGGTTTTGAACCCTTTTAAAAGTTCACCCCAATGTCATGTTGACTAAAACTTCAGAATAAAAAAGAATAAAAGTGACTGAAATATGAATAAAATTAGTAAGATTTTTTTACTAAAGAATAAGATTAAACTCTAAAAGATCTAAAATAGCTTGCCAAAAATAT
>KV751341.1:7578525-7601025 GCA_001698575.1 Mola mola | reverse complement strand
ATAACCTCTCTGTGTGTCAAATACATAATTGACTGTTTTACTTGCTCACAATGAGGCATTTTAACGTGCACTGAAGCATGAAGACTTCTCATTCCCTTCCACAGTGTTTCTTCAGACGCACAGACACATATTAATTCATTAATTAATTGATTGCTGGATAAGCAGTGTCATCAACTCTGTTAATGAAAATAATTTCATAATAAAAAACAATATGCCATTATTTCAACCAAAATCCTAAAGCGAAGTAGTTGTCTTTATGTAACTCATCAGGATAATCCACTTAATCAGCGAGAAATGTCTGACTGAGTTCCTCCTGATTATAATTTCTCTCTCATCGCAGGTGACAGCTCTACTTAGTTTCATATCTTGTAGTTCTTTGTTTAGAAATGATAGAATTTCACTCTCCTCAAAACGGACGACAGGGGTCTGCAGATCTAGAGGAAATAATATCATTGCCCTGTTTGTGTCCCACCCAATATTTAAGACCAGTAATATTTGACCCAGTCGCTTTTACTGTTTCCAATCTGTCTGGATGGAATTTTCTGATTACTGCCATTCCGCTTGGGAATATTCAAAAATCCATACTGCACATAGGGATTTCAAAACAAGAGGGGAAACACTGACTGACCCTAACAGACAGCCACTTTAAACTAGCGGACCCTGACAGTACCCACCCTCGTCCCATAGGCTGGGACGAGGGCGCTCTCTTTGACCGGCTTCACCTTGCTTACGTGAAACGAAAACGAAACGTGAACGGGTGGACTCGTGAGGACCTAGGGAGTTTAAGTCTCACAACAGAGGGGTTAATAACTTTTGACACAGGGAATGGACCTATGAATCTCGGAGCTAACTTACGCGACTCATCGCAGTTTGGCAAGTCGAGAGTCAAGAGCCAAACCCTCTGAGCAGGGCAGTAGCTGGGAGCTGCTTGCATCCTTCTGTCGGCTGTTTTCTTGTAGGCTGTTGATGATTTAGTTAGGGTAGATCTCGCCCTGGCCCACATTTGCCGACAGTGATGAACCATAGCTGCTGCGGACGTAACGTTTACCTCTAGCTCTGTATCCGGAAAGAGGAGGGGTTGGGACCCGAAGACACATTTGAATGGGGATAAACCAGTGGATGAGGATGGGAGGGTGTTGTGGGCATATTCCACCCACAACAGCAGTTTGGTCCAACTTGAAGGGTCCCTGGATACGAGGCAGCGCAGTCCGGTCTCAAAATCCTGATTCACACGTTCTGATTGACCATTAGTCTCTGGGTGGTAACCAGAAGTTAGACTAACTGTAGCTCCAATCAGCTTACAGAAGGCCTTCCAGAACTGCCCTATGAATTGCGGCCCCCGGTCGGATAGGATGTTTCTTGGAAACCCATGAACGCGGAAGACATGGTTCAACATGGGTTCTGCTGTTTCTTTAGCTGAGGGTAGCTTGGTCAGAGGAATAAATTTTGCCATTTTAGAAAATCGATCGACAACTGTTAGTATTACCGTGTTGCTGTCAGAAGGGGGTAGACCAGTGACAAAATCTAAATAGATGTCCGACCAGGGACGCATTGGTACCAGGAGCGGCAAGAGAAGTCCGACGGGGCGTTGATGGGAGGTCTTGCTCTGGGCACACAGAACATGCGGCGACATACTCGACCACCTCCTTACGCATGTCTGGCCACCAGAAGCGTTCCTGCACCCTGGAGACAGTTCTGCGCACCCCAGGGTGACAGGAGATTAGAGTGGTGTGTGCCCAATGAATCACCATCCCGCATAATTCTGTGGGCACAAAAAGTCTGTTAGGGGGGATGCCAGTGGGAGTCTCCACTCCCTGTAGGGCCTCTTTAACCTTCTCCTCAACTTCCCAGGTTATGGCTCCCACAAAACAGGTTGCCGGTAAAATGGGGGCCGGAGGCTCAGGGTCTGATTCGGGGGAATGTAGACGAGACCGCTTGTCTGGTTTTGTATTCTTGGAGCCTGGTTGGTAGCAGAGATTGAAGTTGAACCTGGAAAAGAACAAGGCCCATCTGGCCTGTCTCAAATTTACTCTTGGCGTCTTTTAGGTATTCCAAGTTTTTATGGATCTGTCCATACCATAAACGGTTGTTCAGCTCCCTCCAGCCAATGTCTCCACTCCTCCAACGCCATCAGTTCTCGATCCCCAATAGAATAGTTCCTTTCTGCTGGAGAGAGTTTGCGTGAAAGATACGCACAGGGATGAATCTTGTTGTCCTTACCGGAACATTGACATAGGACAGCTCCTACTCCCATGTCGGAGGCGTCTACCTCCACGATAAACTGGTTAGTCTGTTCCGGCAGGCATAGTATTGGCGCTGATACAAAACTCTTCAGTCTTGAAAATGCCGCTTCTGCCTGAGGGGACCAAAAGAACCGTGCCTTGGAGGAAGTTAGATTGTGGAGGGGAGCAGCGATGGAGCTGAAGTTTCTAATAAACTTCCGATAGAAGTTGGCAAATCCTAGGAAGCGTTGTACTTCCTTCCACAAGGAAGGTGTTGGCCAGTCGACCCCCGCCTGGACCTTCTGCTGGTCCATCTTAATTTGTCTTTGGGTGATTAGGTATCCTAGGAAAGAGAACGAGTCTCTGCGGAACTCCCACTTTTCAGCCTTAACATATAGTTTGTGAGCCAATAGTCTCCGTAGAACCTCTTGAACAGTGGAAATGTGTGAGCTTACGTCAGGGGAAAAAAAATCAGGATATCGTCTAGGTAAACAAAGATCTTATGGTTGAGGAGGTCTCTCAATACTTCATTAACAAAGTTTTGAAACACCGCCGGCGCGTTTGTCAGGCCGAACGGCATTACTAAATATTCGTAGTGTCCAGAGGGAGTGTTAAAGGCGGTTTTCCACTCGACCCCCTCTCTTATCCTTACTAAATGATATGCGTTCCGTAGATCGAGTTTGGTGAAAACCTTTGCCCCCTGTAAGCAATCGAACGCTGTGGAAATTAGGGGGAGAGGCTAACTGTTCTTAATGGTTATGTCATTTAACTTGGTGTAGTCGATGCACGGATGGAGGGTTTTATCTTTCTTTTCAACAAAAAAGAACCCGGCCACTGCAGGAGAGGAGGAGTGTCTGATGATACCTGACTGTAGGGATGAGGTGATGTATTCCTCCATGACTTTGCGCTCAGAGGCGGACAGGGAGTATAGTCTTCCCTTTGGGATGGGAGCCCCGGGAAGCAGGTCTATGGCGCAGTCATAAGGTCTGTGGGGAGGAAGTGAAGAAGCTTGAGATTTGTTGAATACTAGTTTTAAGTCCCAGTAGTATCGGCGAATGCCAGGGAGATCCAAGGTGTCTGCGATCCCAACTACGTCCTCCTGCAGAGTTCTTGTTCATAAAACAGTTATTCACACAGTTGTCTCCACAACCTAAAACTCTTCCCGTGGTCCAGTCTATGTGGGGGTTGTGATGTATCAGCCACGGGAGGCCCAGGACGAGAAGGTGATGAGCAGATAAAGGAGGAAGTTGATCTTTTCTTGATGGCCGTCATTGAAGGTTAGGGTTACTGGGGATGATTGGTGAGTGACACGACACAATAACCTACCATCTAGAGCTGAGGCGGAAAGGGGTTGCGGGAGTTGATAATCCAACAGGTTTGGGTTGGCGCAAGAGTCTATGAGGGCTTGACAGGCTAGGGAATTGGAACATGATTGGAGTATTACATTTGTAAGCTGTCGTCTTGCCGTGGCAGGTATCTTGGTTGGACTTACCAGTGGCACAGGAGCCGTCTTAGTTGCATCAGATCGAACCGGGCAGGGGGCGATGAAGTGACCCAAACGTGCACAGTAAATACATCTACTTTCTTTCACTCTAAGCTGTTGCTCCAGGGGAGTGAGACGGGTCCGGCCGATCTGCATCGCTTCTACTGGATCATTTGCATATTCCATATTGTCGGGTCGGATCGGATCAGAGAGACGGCTTGCGGCTGGGGAGAAGGGAGACGTCCCCGTAGCAGGGAGGCGGGAGTAAATCGGACCGGCTCTTGCTGTGTTCAGAGTCTCTGACGTTCAGCGAGTCTTTTATATATCTTCGCGGCCAAATGGATCACGGCCTCCAGATCCGCTGGCACATCCAGCTGAGCCAAATGGTCTTTCAGGGTTTCAGATAAGCCGTTCAGGAACGCGTCAATTAATGCCAGTTGGTTCCAGCCGCTGTCCGCCGCGATGGAGCGGAACTCGGTCGCGTAATCCGTTACTGAACGTTTGCCTTGCCTTAACGAGACCAGTAATCTAGCCGCTTCACTACCCTGGGAGGTGGACTGAAAAATTTGAATAAATGCCTCCAAGAATTCCGACAAGGAGTTGCATATGGGAGATTTATGGGTCCACTCAGCTGTAGCCCATGACCTGGCTCGACCGGATAAATAAGAAATTATGAATGCTATTTTAGCTCGATCAGAAAGAAAGGCGGGGGCATTGAATTCAAAGTGCAATTCGCACTGCGAAATAAATGAAGGACAATCTCCAGAGTCTCAGGAAAGGTGTTCTGGGCTGGACAGATGGAGAGAGTGTGAGTTTACGGGAGAGACAGGAGATTCAGCCGCTGCTTCTGTTGCGTTCTGAATCGAAAGTTGTTTTATTTACAATAGTCAAAACCAGGAATGCAAAACTACAGATTAAGGATAAGGCAAAACTGTGTAATCGAAACACGAAATACAGGTCTGACACAAGGAGGCTTACAAGGATGAAATACTGGAATGCACGCGGGGAAGACAAGACAATCTGGCAAAGGAGGAAGGGAACACGGGGGTTAAATACACGAGGGAGAAGTAGACAATTGGACGCAGGTGGGACACATTAGGGAGAGGGAATAATCAGACACACCTGGGGGACAAGACTAGACAGGAAGTGGGGAATAGACACATAGGTGTAGTGATTGCTATAAACAATATAAAGTAACATGCTCTTAATTTGTATGTTCTGTTAAATAATATTGTGTTTTTGTATTACAGTGCTACCCTGTGGTTTTGTTTTGAGAGACAGGGGAGTTGAGTTGAGCTGATGTCATTTCTGGTATAGAACCTGTAACTGACGCTGTTCGTAAAATAAAATACTGACTTGAGAGCTGAACAGCCGCTGTTGTTTTAACCTCCTAAGACCCGAACTCTTGCATGGCGTGCATTTTTAATTTCTCTTTGCTATTTGGGCTGATTGGGACCTGATGAGTGTAAAAACAAAGACTTATCTTTTTACATGATGTAGTTTCTGAGAAAAATGATGTCCACATATATGGACATTCGTTTTAAATTTAGATAGAACACAATAAAATCACAATTGAGTAATGATGTGCAAAACTATTTATTTGATGCCTGAACACAGCAGCATTTTTCCTGAGTGCAAAAACAAAATGAGAAACAACAATTGTGCCCCTTTGAGCAACATGGCTCATTTGAAGTACTGCTAACAGTTGCAGGAAGACATATGTCTGTAACAAAGTAAAAAAACATTCTAAATATTTTGTGTTGTTACTGTTAAACTGTTCATTTCAATTTCTTAAATGGCATGAAACATGAAACATTTCACTTACACTCCAAAACTGCTACTTCAAACTTTTTTTTTCCTGTGGGAACATGTTTACACCTATGTGTGAAAGGCTGTGTAACAGTTGCGATCTCCCTGTAAGCAGAGGAACACCTTGCAATGTAACACACTGCACTCGAGTTTTCCCTGAGCAGCCTTTTGCTCTGCAGCGCGCTGCATTATTCAAGTTTACCGCCTCTGGCAGATGTGCATTAGCCCTCCTGCGGACTGAGACATGGGGCACTGCCTTCACTTGACGCTTTTTCCCTTGGACTAAACTGTCTGGGTCATCTTCCTGCTCTGAAAAGTCAGAGTTGTCATTGCCATGCTGAGCCAAGAAGGTCATGGCCACTTCCATCTGAAATTTCGGCCGTCTTCAATCTAAACTGTAACGAATTATACTCTTTTGCCACCACTAAGTGGCAGTATAATGTCCTCGTCTGTGGACACCAGGCCCTTGCAGAGAAAAATTTAGTATTTTGGTCTAGACGACCCAAAATGTGATGTCCACATATGTGGACGCAGGTTAACTCAAGTTAAGTCTTCCCCTATTCAGGGGTGTAACATAGGGACGTTGCGTTTGTGGTGGGGATTAACTGATTCGATATAACCTCCGGGTACCCAACTCTCCTCTCCCCTCCGGGGTTAGGAGGGGGGTTCAATGTCAAAATCACTAAAACCGCAAGATTATATTTAGCAAAAAACGAGGGAGAAGAGGATTGTGAAAGTGTCAAATGACATTTCCTATCCTGACAGCGGAGACGTGCCGAGTTCGGCTTGCCTGCCGAAAATGACGCGCGCACACAGCTGCTTCGATAGTGGAGAAGACTGACGCGACTTATCATCACGGCAATATAATGTTTGGAATTGTTCTGTTTTCTTTCGCCCCGTCTGGTATAGTTGAGGAGTTTTAGAGCGGCACCGGGGTGTTTACTGAACAGCTTTAAACCAGGTTCACGGAAATGCTCCAGCGATACCGGTAAAGTTAACAAAGTGATCTCACGGGGGTGCAGGTACCTTTATTCCCCTCATTACACTCATCATGAGGGCGCCATTGTTTTGGCGCTGTTGACCCGATTTTGGTGTAGATTATGGAAGGCTCGGCTGAATGTGTTGCAATGGATGAAATAAGCTATGTGGCCATAACGACTGCCGTGGGGCCGCCTATTAACGAAGGGGCGAGGTGAAAGCTTTTTCAAAACTGGCCAGTAATCGATATGAAATTCATATGCGCCTGTGCAGATTAAGCAGGAGACCACAGGTAGACTCAGCTCGGTCGAACAATGTCTGTCTTCACGGTATATCTAATATTTTCAGTCCTCAAAACTCTGACAGACGCCAACTCAGCACATTCCCCGAGGATGGTATTCAAAGACAGAGGTACGGAATATTTCACTTTTCTTTTTTAAGCGCTGAAAGGATTCATATGTTGAAGGAAAGAAATGTTATACGATGTTTAAAGGAGGAGATACAGCGCACTCTTGAACTTCTTTAAAGCGTCCTTGAGGTAGAACAAGCTGCTTGTTCCTCATTTCATCAAATTCTAGAATGCTCAGAAATTGACATACATGATAAGGTAAGTTAGATAAACTTTATTAATCCCGCATCGGGGAAATGTAACTGTCACAGCAGCTCCACAGTAAAACAGATATGAAAAAGAGTACAAAGAAAATAGATATAAAATATAGAAGACATGACATAAATACACTATATACATAATGATTATATGTGTGGTGGCAGACCAACACTACCGTCACACTACAGTCAGCCTGATATAAAAGCTTTCTAAGCTTAGCGTTTGATTTAATCAGAATCTAAAACAATGTAAAATGACTGACATTCTCTCAAACAATAATATTCAGAAGCATAAAAGTCATCATATGAATAGTAAGGTGATGATAAAACAGCCGCACGATATTTCGTGTGTAAAAGAATGACAATAAACGATGACAAGGTTTAATATGGTCATCGCCAACAATAACTAAAGTCTAAATAATAGCGTTAATGATGGCTGATAGATGGCCTTGCTGACTTGCCACTTCTCACCCAGTGTTCTCACCCACCCCACTCAGTTTGGCTGTTACATGTGCTTCCTGGGCCATACGATCCATTTCAGTAATTAATTAATACAAGTTAAGAGTTAGATAGAAATATGCCCTGGCTTCCCTCACTATCCAGTCATGTACAATATGTACTCTAAAGGCTAATTCTCTGTTCAGATCCCACAACTACAGCAGGATACTTGATTCAATCTGGAGTTGATGGTTTTGAGCTCCGCTCGAGGTCTTAAACACAAGATGTCCTCGGCTTCACTTCTACCCAGAATCACTCTGAATGTCTGCATGTACAATTACAGTTTGATCGTGTCCTTTGCACACTCAATGTACTTTTTTTTTTTTTTTTATTTGACATTTTTTTTGTAGATACTGCAATGCAAAGGTTATCATTACCTGCGCGCCATATTCCTGTGCAGCTTTTTCTGGATGAAGACGGAGGCACTGTCACATCTTTTGGACAGAAACAACTGGTTTCATTCAACATTCAAAATCCTGAGCAGGTAATGAACATTTCTAACATTGGCTCACATAACGCAGGCCTCACATAAATATCTAAAATCAAAATACTGAAATATTGCATGAATTAATAGTGTTTTTAAGTAAATGGTTTTTCTTTTCTTCAGGGTCCTGTAGAAAGAATGCTGCTGTGGGAAAACTGCGTCAGCACCAGACTTCCACCCAAAGTGAGCAGTAAATAATTCTATAATAAGTATTGGTAAACAGCAGAGAATTTTATTTGTTTGTCAAATTTGATGGAAGTGTCTCGAATTTCTTTCCTCTTTTCATTAAAAAGTGTGACTATAACATCACTTTGGTCCACAAGAGAGAGAAGAACCACATGTTTGTGTGTGCGACGAATGGCATGGAAACACTGTGCTGTGACATGGTAGGACACTGCAGAGATGGACTGAATATGTCACTGGGGACTGAAGGGAAAGATAAAAATGTCTGTTCTGTTATAAAAATGGGAATGGTCACTGCTGGTATGGATTAATGTCAGTTCAACATGCTCATTCTGAACAGAAATCTATTTTCTATTTAAATCCACCCTCTTTATCCTGTTGAAAGAAATGTGGTACATTGAAACAGCCTCAAACACAAGGTGCATACGCTTTGATGAACTGGGAAGCGTGTAACTACATTTGTTCTACCAGTAGTGGAGAGATGAAGTGGTTATAAAAGTGTAAGGCTTGCTCTGCTTTTTCTAATAGGATTTATCAGTGCAGTCACCTATGTGCATTCCCTCTGAAAAACTGGACAGCATAAAAAGAAGCATAAGGAAATTTCCTATAAAGGAAGGGGAGCCGTCAGTCCTTGTGGGTGAGTTTATGTACAAATTTTTATGAATTCACCAGTTTTTCAGAACCCTATTCTTAATGCTTTAGCCGGTGGGACAGGTGTCTAATTTTTCTCCCTCTTTGCTTTTTACTGATAAATTTATGAAATTGAATAATTTTAACGAATTTAACATTTTACTAAACACAACACTTTTTCATAATTTTGTGTTCCTCCTCCCCACCGTTGCTTAAAATGAGATTGCACTGGGGATTTCTGCTTATACCCACAAGTGACATAAATAAAGATGCACAACAGATCTCTGCTTCCTTCCATTGTAAAAAAAAAAATGAAGCCAAAATTTGAGTTATGATCGCTGCTATTTATCTCTGTCCACTAAAATATTCTAAGTCAAAAACAGGTCCAGATAATAATATGACAAATGCAACACAAAACACTTCAGAAAACAATATAAAGCCACAGAAAAACACTGGGATGAAAGTCCGCTTTACAATATGCCTAGTGTGGTGTATGCCTCTTGGTGTCCTAGGATGGACTCTGTACTGAGGTGTGAAAGCTGGGGGTTTGGGGTTTGTCCCCAGAACAAAAGCCCATGTTATCTCATAAGGTTCAGTTATTGAGAGTATCAGATGAATGACCTGATGTTGTGGCCTACGTGACTATGCTCCTTTTACTGGCAAAACAATTTTAAATACACCCTAAATGTGATAGTGCTACACGACACCATGTGCTCTTGACAGAATTTCCCACACAGGTTCAGTTATTTATCAAGCAGGTTATCATACTACCACTGACAGGACATGATGGCTTCTAACATACAAAGGATTAACTGATGATTAAAATCCAAAAGCATGGAGACACTTCTTTGTCAAAAGATTGTGATAACTTTTTTCTGTCTTTGCAGAATCGGGTGAAAGTGCAGACTTCTACATTGCATATTCCGGATCCAATGAGTATGTAGGCATCTACAAGTTTGGGAAAAATAGAGTTGGGCCAGCAATCCACTATAAAGGTATGGAGATGGATTGTTGTTTCTGCAAGACCTTGAAATGTTAGTTTAGTTAGATCTCGCCCCCACAAACATTCATACGTGTTAAGGGTATGGACACAAATAATTTTTGTTTTTTTCTGTCTTCAGAGCAGCACTATGTTGCTTTATTGCCCAGCAGACGGAAAGACGATTACTTGCAAGACAAAGTTTACGCCTTCTACAATGAGAAAAACAGAGACATGGATGTATACAATAAAATGTGGCTGCCCTTCGTGACCCAGGTTTGCATGGTAAGGCCAGCACAATTACTGTAAGAAAAATATTGTGTATCTTTCACAAACATTTAAAATAATTAGATTAGGATTTTGTATTGTTTTTAGTATCACATTTGTGCACAAAGTAGCTTACATAGATGAAGAAGAAGTGGAGTCGCATGCATTGCATATCTGAATCATTACATGTGCTTTGTGAAAAAGTGATGGTCCTTTGGCTGTGCATTGCTTCTAGGCAGATATGGGTGGCCCCAAGCAAAAGTTGCAGTTCACCTGGACATCCCAGATGAACGCTAGGCTCATCTGTGGAGACGCTGACAGAGGACAGCTCTTCGCTGAAATGGTAGATGTGACTACTGTGCATGCAGAGCAGTGGCAGGATACAAAGGTGTATGCACTTTTCAGAAATGAATGGTAGGGCGCCATTACTGTTCAGGTATTCATGTACTGTGTTCCAAGTTTTTGTCAAAGTAAGACGAGTCAGAGTGAATAAGATGCACTCAAACACTATGTTTTGTATACACAGATCAGTTTTAACGTTGTGGCTGATTGGTATAATGACTCAAGTATAGTCTCATCAAATGCAAAGTAAAAAATATGATCAAAACTTGACTATTAACCTCTTTTGACAAACTTCTTTGCACTGTAAAAACAAAATGGTTGTTTTTACTTTGGAAAGTTATTGTCTGGACTGCCTTAAGGTTTTAACTTCACGCAACTTGTCTTTTCAAGTTAACATTTTGAGGCAGCACGTGCACAGACAGCGCAATGATCTAATTGCCTTTTTTTGTTATGGCTTTATATGAAAAATCCAGTCAGTTAGCTCTCTGTTACTGTGTTTAATCAATGACCTGAATAGATCACAATTTAACCAACAATGACAAAACCATGCTTGTAGTTACTGGGTAAGTTAATGTGTAGATGGATGATTTTTTTTCACACAGAAGTAAAGGAGTTTAGCTTAATTTGAGACGGGCAAATTACTGTCAATCATCCATCCCATTCTTTGAACGTTAATCAGACAAAATTCTGCTTTGTTTGACGCTGTATTTTGGGCAAAGTTGATCTGGGTTCTTTTTTTAGAAATGCAGTACCACCACATTAGCTAGTTTCATTTTTCATTTCCTTTTATAAGCATGGTTGAAATTTAAGTTGAACCAAAATAGTTTCTCGTTGCTGTGGAAGTTTCTGTGTAGACCAGCTGACCTTTGTGTTTCTCCGCAGGGGTATGAATGCCGTGTGTGTTTACACCATAGGAGATATTGACCATATCTTCACAAACTCACCATTTAAAGGTGGCCAGAATGCTAGGTCAAGAGAGGTATGTGTCATTGGGATGGATCTGAGATGAAAACATATCTTGTCACAGTGTAATTTCTGGCATTATTATTGTTCAAGCTTTGTACTTCAGTATAGATTCATTTTCATGTTTACTGGTAGCTGTAACAGTGGTGTCATAAAAATACCAGCAACTTCAATGTTCTCCTTTATAATATTTCCCAACCTTTACACCATAACAACTTCATCTTTTGAAGGCCTCTGTCCTAAATCAAAGAGACTATTCATCCTGCCACTGTTATAATTGTACGGTTCATGTGTGTCATGCAAAAGTTGAGCAGTCAGTAAGGAATATATCCGTGAAGGTTCTCAGTCATCCAGGTCATCTGAATCTTGGAGTGTTTAGTAGGAAGCAACTGGACTTCTTATCTTGTTCGAAGACGTTTCGCCTCTCAGAGGCGACTTCTTACTAAACACTCCAAGAGTCAGTAAGGAACAACTGCAACTGTAACCAAAGCATGCACATCTCTCTTCAGTGTGTTTCAGACAGCAGGACAGAGATTCCTTTAGAGACCTTGGGGATGGTTGAGAATACTTCAGAGATGCAGGATGGGGTTCGTCCGCTGATCAACTCTGGCCCACTGATCTTCAATCACCACAGCTACACACACATTTACGTGGACAACTCCCCAAACAACAAGAAGCATCCAGTCCTTTTCCTGACTCTGAGTGAGTTGTTTTGGGTTTGTTTGCACCATGTGATTTTTGGCAATTCTAATAAACAGGAAATGCCTGTGACACACCATGTGACACTATCTCATGTGAAATGAGTTTATCGAACCTCATGACTTGTGCTGTATTTCATGTAAATGCACTCTTTTTACACTTTGGCCTTTCTACTCATAACAATAACTATGAAAAAAAGGCTCATTATGAAAGTGTAACTAGCAGCCCAAATAATACTGAGACCTGAGAACATAACCTGCCACTGTTTTTGTGGCATATTAATGGAGAAGTGGAAACTTAGCTCACAGGCAAGCTCTGTTCCTGTAGGCTCATGGTTAACTGTTAGTTCGGTGGAAATACCTTATATAACTTTGCTGATATCGTCAACAAAAATTCACACCTATGTTATGACTTCATACAGATATAAAAATGTAATTAAATGTTAATTTTCGTAATTGTTCTTTTAAACAAATATATACACAATTCCAAAAATCACCATGGAGATGCAGTATTTAGAATTTCGGTCAAAATTCACACAACTTTCATATTTAACATTTGAAATTCTGAAATTAAGTTATATTATATTTTACCTCTATAGAGAATTCATCGTGTTTGATTAAAACATTTGATAGGGTTATTTTGAGGTCATGTGATATGATGAAATGTGTGTTTGAGAGCAGGATGTTCAAATCTCTTCAGACAGGTTTGACAGGTTTAGTCATCCTTCTTTCTGCTTCCTTCCAGATAATGGGGGAGTTCATAAGTTGATCAGCAATGGAAATCAAACCTTTGTCATCGCTGAGTATCTCCCTTTTAGTTACTGGCCGCACATCCTCAGCGTCATCATCCACCCTACCTCTGTGAGTAACGGCTGACTAAAGAGGAATGCCTCTGTTATCTTCTTACTCCATAGGGTGGGGCTACAGAAGAGGTTTATTCATGGAGCACTTATGGTTCTGTCATAAGTTAATTGGCACGATAGTAGGAAGTTGTGCAACTTAGATTTAGACGTGGATGGATATTTGGACTTTATCCGAGTACGTATAGCAATGCTGTGTTAAAAAGATCAATTACATTGTCATTGCAGACAAAACTGTATATATATTCCAGAAGGGAAGTGGTCAGCCTGGATATGGCAAACTGTGACCACTACGGAGACACATGTGAGGAGTGTGTCTTAGCCAGAGACCCCTACTGTGGTTGGAACGGCACCAACTGCACCCCTGAGACACGGTAATTATGTTCGCTTTTCACACTGCTAGTGGTCCACATGGTACCTTTAATTCGTATTTAAGACATATTCAGCCACTGTAGCCCCACTGTATGTACTCTGTGTCAACATCAGTCACTTAAATTGTATTAGTGTTGTGACATCAGCCTTCGAGTGCAACTGGATCTTGTCTTTCTCAGTCTTTGAACTCATGAGATACCATAAAAGTGCTGTCAGCTCTCAATGACGGTTGTGTTAATCACAATGACAAACAAAGACATTACGAAATCATTACTTACAGCTGTTTATCTAAGTCATCAGCCAAACCCTCCTGCAGTACAGTTGACTTACTTTTCAGTTTTGTTTATACACACGAGTGGCTTTAGAAGTTTCGGTACATGTTTTAAGTGCACTTAAAAATATGAAATAACGTAATTTGTAGTATCAAGAGTTTAGAAATGTGGTTTATAGCTAAGTATTTTCCATATTTCCAAAAGCAAGTGATAATTTAGTATTTACTTTTTTGATTTTAGTTATTCCATTCATTGCCATTTTCTGAATTTGGCAGCAAGCTCAACGGGCCATCCCATCCCCCAGCAATGCTTTCTAGCTAAGGTGTTCTCAGGGCATATTCTATACCTTATCCCTCCAGCGAGTTCTGGGCCAACCACGGTGTGTTTACTCCGGCTTTACTCCAAAGAGAGGAGCCACCACAATAAGATGCTTGAATGACCGTGACTTTCTCCCTTAGCAGCTCTACCCTGAGCTCCTCGTCGATATCCAAGTTCTGCACTACATCACTAAAGGGGGATCCATGTTTGGCCATTGGGTATTTGCTATAGGTATGCAGCAGATACTGCACAGCTGCTTACCCTATACAGTGCCCTGAGTCCCAATTGTGCCAAAAAAAAGTCCCCCAAAACTGAAGCACATGTCGTGGTGACGCAGACTGCAACAGCAGAAATAAGTCCACATGTTCACCATACATTTCCTCCTACAAATACATTTTTTATCCCCTGCTGCTGTGAGACAATCACAGACTAAATTGAGGAGTGGTAAATTGAAGAAATGTGCATATATGTGCACTGGACACTTCATTACAGCAAGTTTTCAATAAAAATTTACCAGGATGGAAACAATAAATGAAGAAGGATGTAGATTACAGCAGTGGCGCAACAAGTTCCACTGTCAACTTTGGCACGGTGATATAGACACACCTCTGCACTTATACAAAATGCTCTCAAGGGTGTAGGTCAAGATTATAGTCTACGTATAAGGCAGTTCATAGAGGAGAATAAAGAGATAAACACTGATGTGGAGGTGTTGCAGTCACAATTGTGACAGATCATGTGGCTGTCACATTTGGCAGTAAACAGCAATCACAATTAAAACGGTTATAAAACCGTTTTAATTGTGTTGATTACAACTGTTTTAAAAGCTTTTTCTCAGTGTGTTTCAGTGTAAAGCGCCCTGTAAACCCTGCCTGATAGAATAGAATGAAGTGTCTTTAGGGGTGTTATTACATTCTTACTTAAAACTCTGAAAAAGGAGAAGGAAGTTTCAAAATGACGCTGTGCATGTGTGCATGTGGCAGCTTCCCCTTCAAACACACTTATTCACACTTTTGCACTTTTGCAAGTGTTGCACAGCACAGAGGAGTACATCTGCATACACACTGATCAATGGGGTAACATAATAGTACTTAGAATGGAGCTGCCAAAAATGTCTTACCTCTATTCATTAGGGTTACAATGAAGTATTTGTAGCTGGAATCCATTTTACTTGTGAACAGTTGTATAAAGCACTTAGTGATGTCCTCTGTAATAGCGTCAGTTGAAATGCCAGTTGTACTCATAGCCTCTTGTCTTTCACAGTGGCACACTACAGGATGTTTCTTATGGGAGCTATAACATTTGCCAGTCGAAAGATCACCTCTCTGGAGCAGGTATGAGGACATTTATTGGTCTGCTGTCACAGAAACACAGTCTCGCAAGAAATTCTAAGAATAGCCTCAGCTTAAAATTCTGCTGAAAAACAGGAAGCTGCACTGGTGTGAGCTGGTGACAAACAGAAGAACACAGGGCTGTTGGTTTTGTGACGATCAAATAAACCAGTATTTTCCAGTCACCCTTAATTTGCTGTGACTGTGACCTCAAAGCAAACTAATGTTTGAAGATATTTTCCCTGAAAGTGTCTGGCTAACGCATGTGACTCAAAGGAAGACAATGTTTTTGATGTTCTCTTAATGAATAGATCGTAAAAGCTAGTAATAAACTAAATTGACTAATAAATTAATAGAAAATACATAAATGAAAAAAACAAGAAGGGGCATAAAACAGTAATAATGATTAAATTATTATTATCATGCAGCGGTTATATTAGCATGATTTGATTACTATTATTGTTGTTATTATTATTATTATTATTAGATGATATGGTGTTATTCAAATAATAATAATAATAACAGTGTGTAGAAAAAGAAGGGGGAGAAGAAGTTTTCCTCTCCTCATTAATATATTTCCCCCAGAGTGGGTGTGTGTAAACACTGTGAGTGTGTTTACAAGTGTAAGATTGTAGTTACTGTGTTGTCTTTACATCAGTCTGGTCTGTTTTCGAGGTTGAAGCTGTTTAATTATGGTTCTCGGTTATCCGCAGAGTTATCCATGGAGGCTGGTGTATGTATTATTTGTTTTGGCAATTTTGCTCCCAGCACTGTATTACTGGATCTGCTCTTGAAATGACACCAAGAGATTATTATGAAAAAGGTGGGAAATTTCTTTCTGTTCCCATCACAAGTAGAATTTGTAATTTTCAGAGCTTTCCAACAGGCTGTTTGAGTTGTGGAAATAACAGTGTTTTTAAAGAAGTTGCGGTTTTTGAGTGGAGTGCAGAGTAATGGCTGGTCTGCAATCGTATTGTTTTGGTGGTTGGTTTGTTCCATGAGATGTTGTTTTTTGCTTTGATTAATGCATTGTATTAAATATTGAAGTTGATTTTTCTCAAGAGTAATAGAAGAAATGCTTCTAAATCCCCTTGTGATAGATATACTGTAAGTTTGGAATTCCTCGGAGAGACAGTCTGCAAGAACTCTCAGTTAAAGCAAGATTGAGGAACATGAGAGGCAATCTGCGAGTTGGGAAACTGTCAACTGTCAAAGAAATGTGAAAGTCTTTCTTGAAAGTTTCATTAACATCGATTGATGTAAGCTAAGAGGTTATGTACATGACCCATGATGTTAATAGTTGAAAGTTCTTTTCTTCTTCTTATCTTTCAGATATGATTTTTGTTCATGTGACACGTGTTCATTAAAAGAAAAAGTCCCTCAAAATTTTCATAGACCCTACTATAGCAAGCACTTTCAAAGACTTTTGTCAGGATCAAGTGTGGGAGTGGACTAAACCATTTGCACTTTTCAAAAAGGTTTATATGTTATGTCAAAGTAAAACAACTTATATCAAACTACTTTTTAGTCACTACTTCTAATACTACTATAAATTCATACTTATTAACATTATTGATGCGCTGCTAATCTGGTTAACCAACCCAAAGAAGACTTGTTATCATCTGTTTTTTTTGAAAATTGTGTACATTTGTCAGACAAATGTTTATACCCAGTGTACAACTGCAAAACTGTAGCCATACATACAGCTGGAAAATCTGCCTCCATACCATTTGAATGAATAGCCACTTAACTATATTACAGATAGGTGAGATGTGATGGTGCACAAATGGATAATGAAATAGGAAAATGCTGCCATGTGGGGTATTGAAAAATAGGTTAAAGATGCGTCCCAAAATTAATTTAGACACTCTGCAATTAAGTCCAAAATCCCTATATTTAACTGACTAGTTCCTGTCTTCAAGAAAACTCAACTGTCCCAAACCACAGTTTGCACCAGTTTGCATCTACAGATGAAGAGCCGAGCTCTATAAGTGTGAATATAACAATTCCATCTTTGTTTCTATTGAATCTAAGGGTTGTTCCAGTTATATAGCACACTGTAATGTCTGAATGCAGCGTGTCAAACTTTATGTCTTTCTTGTTTTGGTCATTCTATCATACTTAAGTGAGGAAATGGGGCACGTTTGGCCTCCGATCAGATGTCTTACAACATGTTTTGCAGGATAAGAAAAAACGTTGAGAAATGTGTGATATCAGTCCGTGCATGCTGTGTGGTCACACAACTCCCTTTATTAATCTTTTTCTGTAACCTGATCCATGCCTAATTGCAACAAAATACTGAAAACGTTTAACTATTGCTCACCTGTTTCTGAAAAAGCCCAATATTAGAACAGAAGTCAACACTAGCAGTCCATTTGCAGTTCTCTATCCTCAGAATCTAGCAAACTTTCTATTTCAAACCCTCTTATGCATACTCTCGGTTTGCTTCATATTCTATTACAACTATAACAACCCATCATAAAACACATCTTCAAGCTCGAACAGCAAACAATTATACTGTTACTTTTAATCTATTTAAAATCCTTTTATTGGTTTTACTTTTCTGACTCTAGTAATGTTGTAACACAGTAAAACAAACTTTGATTCATGACCATTTCAACGCTTTCCTCATATACAGTATTATGGCTAATTGACTTTTATAACCTTTTAGCCAAGTTGTAGATTTTAGGGATATTTAGCATTTGAATGATACCACAATAAGCAAAAATACCACGCGGTAACTTGTGAACGAGTGTAAAAAGTGCGCTAAAAACATTTAAAACATCATTCAGCTGGCTTTCTACTGGGTGCACAACATAGGCAGTTTTGGTGTATTGTATTACGAACGTGTTTGGTTAAAGAAGGCTTAAATAAAGAAAACAAAATGAGTATCCTCCTAACAGACATTCTTTTCCCAGAGTACACATATTCCACCAACGGAGGTGCGTCTAAGAACAAGGACACCATCAGACTCCGCCTCCACTCCAAGTATTTTCTCCGGTGCCCGGTGACATCGCATCACGCCCAGTACACCTGGCATCACCCTGAAGGCCCCAAGTCCTGCAGCTCGAGGGAGCAGCAGTGCCTTCTTCTGATCGACAGTATGGCTCCCAAACAGGTGGGAATGTACAAATGTGTGTCGGACGAGATGGGCTACAGCAGAGTGCTGACACAGTACGAAGTGGAGCTGAGGAGCAGGGCAGCAGGACATTCATCCAGGAGCCTGCTGCTCTGGGCTCTTCTAACAGCTTCTCTGATCAGGATTGTGTTCTGGTAGTTCCAAATTTATACAGGCCTCATTCCAAACAAAAGAAATGCCGGGCACGATGTGCAATTGAAATATAAGTGGAAAGCAATGATATACAGAATGTGTTCACCAAATGTTCTCGATCCCTTGTAGTAATATTGTTCTTTCTGCTTCTGCTATCAATGAGCCTGTTTACCTGTGCTGTCTTCCAGTCAGGAGTTATTGGGCTTTTCTGCTGCTCCTTCCCCAGCCTGTTTGGAATGCCATCAATGTGTGTCATATGTTTACAACAGTCAATGAAGTTGATGGGGTAAAACGTGAAATCTCGTTGCACAGTTTTCATGAGTGAACATCAAAAAGAATTAGCAAACCATCCCATTGTTCATTATGTTTTTGGAATCAGGGTTGTCATAAATGTTGACAATGATTTTTTGAAAAAACGGAAAACTTTTTTTTTGTTGTTTTTTTTGTTACACTTGAGAAAAAAGTGGAGAAATTAAGTGTTACTTGTTTAGTGTATCTCAGTGTGAATTTTGTAAAAATTAAATTAAATGCTTTTACCATATTTAAGTTAATTGCATTCTAATTCCAAACCAAATGATGAAATGCAGCTGTTTGGAGCTACACTTGTTTAATTTTGTGCCATAGAAAATGACAACAAAATTGTGTTCTGTCATCTCTCATTTGTAGAGTGCAGACCTCTGAAGTGATAACGTTCTCTAGTGGACCTCTGGGGTTTTTTTTTTTGTTTTTCTTTTAATACTAACGCAGTGTTTTACATTTGTTACATTAATGTGAAATTCTGTCAGAGTGGTTGGGAATTACCCTCTTTAGCTTTTTTTTTCTATTTTGCGTGCTACCTCAGACTTGCTTGGCTTTAGGTCTCAAGGTAATTGAGCCATGTGAAAGACTTCTCTGTCAAGAGAATAATGAAAGTGCTTTTTTCTGGGGATATTTTTACACGTGTGAATGTGAGAGATGACTAAATTGTGACCTTTCAAGCACTAAGGCTTAATGTGTCATTCAGGTAAATTAAATCACAAAAATCTTTTTTTGAATTTAATGCTTTCACTTATACATGCTTGCTGAGATGGTGAATAGTCCCTGACAAGGTATCACACATCATACATCTCCTTTATAAAGGCTCTATAACTCTCAAACATGAATGCCTGATCTCACTTCATGTTCCTAATTTTGTGAATATGATTTCTTGAGTTATGAACAGTCGCAGTAGACGACCTTTAATTTAATCTATTCATTTTCGTTTAGCATGTTTGTTATGATCGTTGAATGAGCTGTAATGTTTACTTTGTATGTACAAGCTCTGTAAAACAAATTTATTTTATTTTGTGTAAGAAAGAATTTTCAAATCTCACACCCGTCTACATTGATTATTCCTTTTACATATGCATCAGCTGTTAATCTGGACCGGATGCTGACACTGCGGTACAAATTTTATCAACTTGCATTATGACATAATAATGGAACGTGATGTGCAGGAACTGGTTTGGGGCAGTAGTTTTGCTTGGTTTCATTTTATTTGGTCACTTAAAATATATTTGTCTCATTTAATACATTTTTATCAGTTATATTCTACTTCGGAGCATTCAGCGCTTGTTTTAAAAAGGTACGGCTATGGTGTTGTGACTGCCCATTGGCAGTAGTCAAGGTTACGGAGGTCCAAGCCTCAACAAACACCCTTCTGTCTAGAGCTCCTGAGACAAGTCAGATGCCAGCATACCGATCGATGTACAATGTCCTCATACATTTTCCATAGAACATTGGACTGATTTCACTCATCAGGCAGCATTTCGTGTGACACAGATCAGTCTACTGCAAATGTAGTTTGTAACGTCATTCGAGCACATCATGTGAAAATGCTTCAGGTTTTCTTATGAAGCTTAAGAGCAGTGTAAATATAAATATGTAAATATAAAGCAGTGAATGGGAATCCGGAACAAGTGAGAGACACCATGATACTCAGAGAAAGAAATAAAACAAGCACACATCGAGAAGATATAAAGTAAAACTTTATCATGACATACAAGTTTAAAGCCCTGAGAACCATATCTTTATATTACTAATATGAACAAAACTGAATGTGTGAAAACCACTTTGGAAAAGTGCTCCTCTTAAATACAATCAGCACAAACCAGTTTTTACAAGCATTCATGTGTTTTGTCCTATTTTTTGTTTGCTTTAATCAAAGAGAAAACTATAATATCAGTAATATCATCATCATGTCCATAATAATAACAGTACAAAAATATGCACAAACCCCACAGTTTAATTAATATACGGAGCATTGTACAAGCCAAAAACAACATAAAATTGATAAATGAGGTATTTGATAACCACTTGCATATGCACCTGTATTTTTTTTTTTTTTTTTTTTTTTTTTTTTAATTTAAAACTGAATTAATTCCAAAAATCATCTGAGAGACATAAGGTTCTGCAGACTTTCAACTTCACAGCTTCCTGAGCGACGAGACCTTGCCTGCAGTTACTGACGACACAAATACAAAAATGCAACACCAAAACAAAAGTAGCATTCAGCAACATGACCACGGCGTCGGTCAGTACTCGTCCCTCAATGCAGCTTTTAACATTGAACGCAACAGTGACTGTAGCCAACTGCCCTGAGGTATTGTAGAATGACGAGGTAGGGCCGGTGTCAAGTAGAGAGAGAGAGAGAGAGAGAGAGAGAGACGCACACACACGCTCAAGCACAACACATCATGTATATTCATCCACGCAGCAGGTCAGGTTATCTGGAGACCAACCAACCATCCGCAGCAAAGTTGCAAATTTAGGCTGACGTAGAAACCCTATGCATTGTAAATTAGTTTGCTTTTGATCAGGTCTATATGTGGTAGGTTGGTGTACATCATATACTCCCACTGAAGGAAAGATGGCATCAGATTTATGAATGAACAGGAAACATCTTGCTGCAGTATAACGAGGCAGCGGTAACATCTGCAGGATGTTTAATGTTATTACTAGTGTGTGTAACGGCAGTCCTCCATGATTTATCAGTCGAAGAAAAGAAAATTAAACTTTGACTCTTAGATTGATACTAACATAGTAAGTGATGCGTGTTTGGCCTTTGGACTGTTGGTAGAACAAAAGACACAGTTTAAAAACACCACGTCACTTGCTGGGGAATTGCGATGAGCATTTTTGTGATAAACTGTTCAGGGCAATACACTAAAAATAATTACAGGCAGCCCTAAACTGCATACTGTATATACTGAACCTGCTTGCACACACACACACACTCACAAACATCCAAAAGCAGTAACACTACACTACAACAGCCATTGCTTAGACTAAGCAGATGCAAAAGACAGCGTAGAGAAACAACAATGTGTTTTAGTAACAGAGCCTCAGTGATTTAGCCTTACTGTTACTGAAAGCCAGGTCCACCAGGGAAAAAAAAAAAGAAATAAATAGAAAAACTCAGCTGTTAACACAGCAGCATGAATGACAACTGGTGTCTTATGCCTGATTGAATTGCTTATCAAAATCAAAAATGATTACTCTTCAAAGGATTAAGCTTGAAGAAAAGGTCATTCTGCAGCCAGCTGAGGAGTGAAACCTGCACTGGCTGGATCTTACCGGCAACTACTTTAAGGCAGCATCTACAGTTCTCACCTTTATAAAATACAGTTATGTGTCATATAGGCTTCCGAGAGAACACCAAAAAGGCTTTCGCTCCGTCCTTTAAACCATCTAAGCCTCAAAGTGATCTACACTGCAAAATGTCTGCAAAATCTGACACATAATGGCTAAAATACAATCCATTGAAAGCAAAAATGCTTCCCCTTCTCCCATCACACTGGGCTTCAAGAGGTTTCAAAATAGTTAAAATGCCTCACATTCAACAAAGAAAGCTAAAAAAAAAACTTTTTTCATCCTTTGTGGATTTTAAAATGTTAAAAATTTTAAAGGAAAAAAA
>KV751341.1:7544528-7577719 GCA_001698575.1 Mola mola | reverse complement strand
AAGAAGACCAAAAAACAGAAGCAAGCATAAAAGCATAAGTTCTACGACTAAATATAGGAGGAGAGAGATAGCAAACCCATCCCAGTTCCTTGTATCCCCTAAATCCCCCCCAGCAGTGTCGGTACGTTGGGGCGTCAAGTCTCGATGGCTTCTCAGCCCTATGAGGTATGTAGTGTAGCTCTCCTTTTGAGAGAGACTGATGAGGTATTCTTGATCAGTCATGTAGACTTGTGCACTCTTAAGATAAGGAGTCCTTTTTCTTCTTCTAACAGCGAGTCCTTGTTGTTGTCACGTGTTTTCCTGAGAGAGAGGCCTGAGTGAGGTCTGACAACTACGCATTGATGCCACCTCCACCAGAGTGACGTTCATCTCTGTGGCGTCAGCTGGAGGAAGGGTCCTCAGGCAAAAAAATTGGGGGTCGCCAAATTCAGACCAGATTCTGCACTACCTCTCTGTAACATGGGTGGAGAAATGAGCTGGGGGTCTGCTACACCCGCTCCTCCCCCAACTTTGTGCGCTACGTGTTTTAAACACAGCTTGTGAGAAATCCTGTGCACTGCTATCGAGTTGCTGTTTTGGTGAATTTGAGGTTGGTCGTCACGTCATTAACCCTCCAACCTTTCAAACGGACTTGACGTGTCCTGATGGGTGTCTCACTATACATTTAGTGTGCTGATCTACAGCATCTGATCATTTGCCAGTCTGAGTTCAGCAAGTGTCTACAGTTTGTCAAAGAAACCTGAGTGGCTCGAGCTGAGAGGCCTGTCAATGACGTGGGCGCTTTGTATACGAGGCTCCACTGGTGAGAGTTACCCAACTTTCCCCAATTGCAACAAGGTCATAAAGAATACAAAAATAAAGTTGATTCAGGTTAAATATACTACAGCTCCTGAGGTAAAAGACACCACTGCAGGTTACTTGATTTGAGGTATGTAAAAAGAGAAAAACTAAAAATAAAATCATTCTAAAACACAAAATCAAAAAGACAACAAAATGGCAACAAACAAACAAAATCGCCTAAATAAAAACTTTTCAAGTTCAGTTATGACTACACCTGTCAGTGGGTTTTGGCTGAGCTGATTGTGTTTAGCATGTTTCTTAGGATTGAAAAGTATGTTTGTGTGGATTGTGTCTTGTATGTGTATAATTGTATGTGTTTGTAGTGTGTGCATGTCGAATTAAATGCATAGCCGTGCATTTGGATACGTGTTGTCTTGAAATAGTCTTGGGCTCTGTGTTTGTGATTGGACAGCCAAGAGGTTGGCAGGGTTGATGAGGTATTTGTTGTGCAACAGTTTTCTTATTCTAATTGGTTTCTCATTGTACTGTATTTTCTTGCTGGACCTCCCGGTGAAAGGGAGGCCTGGGGAACAGGTACAAAGGGCAGCCAGATTTAGGGTGAGCTGCTGGGGGTGGGCTCAGTTGAGCCGGGACCCTTGGAGGAGGAGGAGGAGGATGCGGGGCTGAGGTTCTGAGCGACGGGTGCACAGAAACCAAAGCTAGTGCTGGTTCCGGCAGGGGAGGCTGAAGGTCTGGGGCCCCTCCAGACTTCTGGGCAAACAGGGTTCCTGAAAAAGCATTGGAGACAGTTTTCTCACTACAAGGGCAACGGTTACATTTTAAGTGATGAAAAACACCAACATAGTCTGACAAATAAAGATTAGGGAGAAAATATGAATTATAATAACTTACAAAATTCTAAGCTTTAAAATTAATTTCAGGCTGAGTGGATGAAAATGAAGTATTGAGCACGTGCGCCGATATATTAGCCAAGATTGACGTGGTTAACTGTTGTCAGGGATTGAATCCCTAAAATAACAATGTTATTTTAAATATTGGTATTGGCGCCAAATTTCCATATTGGCTCATCTATACCAATTATCTAGGATGTGTTGATTTTATAACCCCTCCAGAACACAAACCTGAGTAGATTGTGCCATTGACCTCCACTGAGACCGTGATGCTGGCATTTCCATTGGTTGAGATGCTGAGAGACATGTCCTGCTGCTTCTCATCTGAGGGCACAAAAAACAGTGCACTGAGGATTTTGTTCACATGACATCCTCAAAACACTTGTTTCAAAGGATTATTGTTTATTAAATTATAGAAAGTTATCTGTTGAAAGTGACAGTTAAGTTGTTGTGAAAAGTGGTAAAAGCAAAACTTTTTGACAGATGGGCTTTCGTGTGAGTGGGTGATTCTCCCTGCCATTATGGTACAATGGAAACAGAAGGAAGGCAGCGTGATGGCGAGTGAACTGGTTGTTGTGATTGTGCGTCATCACAACGCGTTTACAGACACACCGGCTGGCTTCGGACGCTACCTCTGGAGGCGGATTAGAGGCACATCGAAACTGAGACCTCAAGCTGCCGCGGAAACTTTTACACAGATGTCGAGATGGGGAAAAGGCGGCATAAAAGAAGCTGAAAGCACACTGAATCTGGATCAGAGCATGCCAGCGCTGACCTCTGGTGGTGATGGTGGGTGCTCCTAGGCGCAGGTTCATGGGCATCTGAGAAGCCATGGCCAGCAGGTTGTGCTGGAAAGCCTGCTGCATCAGACGCTGCTGCTCCTCTGCCAGGCGGGCCAACTTCCTCTCTGGACCCTCCCCTCCTCCTGTCTCCAGCTTTTCTCTGAGCTGCTCCAGCGTGGCAGCTCTGGCCAAACCCGCAACCTGCTGCTGACCCAGAGCCAGTGCCATGGAGGGTCGCGCTGCCATAATGGAGGGAGTCAGATCGTCTGAACGAGGGAGAAATGAAGATTTAGTTTCTCAACCACTGAAACAATCTAAGAAGACTTAAAATAAAATTCAGAATTCAGCCATGTACAAGCTGGGACAGTGACGCATGTGCTTAACATGATAAGTGTGTATTAGAAATGGACAGCTGGGTTTGCTACAAAAGAAGAGTATTGAATGAAAAAATTAAATTTTAGATTCTTGCCACAAGTCACAGATCATAAATCAATTAATGGTCCGAGAAAATGGCCAAGTACCTTTATCTCAGACAAAATAAGTTTTTATTTTAGTCAAAAAGGACCACACAGAGGACCTATGCAGAGTAAACTTCTCTACAGAATTTATATTCAAAATTAAACCACCTTTTATTATTAATGGTAGCCCGCTCTCAAACTTCTTCTGAAACTCTGGCAGCCTCCTAAACCCTACACTTTGAGAACCACCAATTTCATTAAAAACAAATCAGAGGTGGTTATGGGCGTGCAAAGCAGTCACACAACAGTAGTGTCTGGTGGGACCATGTGCCCTCCTTCAAGACCACATAAAGCTGACTAGCAGGTTAAATACAATATGTCACACCATGGGTACTGTCAGGGTCCACAACAGGATTACATTCCAGCTGAGTCAAAGTGCCATCAAGGTAATGACAGTTATCAACGGGACCCTGCTGACGTGGAATGAAGACTTCAAAGTTCATAAAAAGCCCTCCTAGTGTGGGAACCATGTTATTAATCAGTAGTAAAGCTGAGAGCTCTCAACAGCCTAAGGCAAAATTGGCTCACACATGCCTCTTAAACACCTGGAGGAACTACACACACAAGCAGGGGGGGGGGCACACATTCACAAAGCCATATAAAAACACAAAGAATGCACATACACGATGGTCAGATACATGGAGGGACTACACACACAAGCAGGGGGGGGGGGCACACATTCACAAAGCCATATAAAAACACAAAGAATGCACATACACGATGGTCAGATACATGGAGGGAAACGTCTTGTTGCGAGAAACTAATACAGTATAGTAGTAGCATAGTCTCACACAAACATTCCTACATCTGTACACACTCATACAAATATTTGACGAAAAAGGAGAGAGTGCACTAATGCAAAAACTCTGGGGCAATGTCGGGGTCTTGCTAATCAGACTAACATAGAAAAATCAAACAAAATCATTAAAAACAACCATCGCAATGCATAGATGCAGTGTTTCTAAATTGCGACAGAGGGCAGTATTTCCTCAGAAATACTCCGACAAGTCAGCATATCCCCAACTGGAAGCCTCTCTGAAGTAAACGTTTACCCAGTTTAATATAACCACCATCAAACCACAGGAAGGTTTCTGAGAACATGTGCTCACTTTTTCCAGCAACACCCTTCACAGCCACATACATAAACTGTATATCTGAGTGGTGTCTGCTTATGTGCAGGCAGTTTTAGAAGGTAACCCCAACGTTCTCTTAACTCATTCTCTCACATTTCTATTTGTGAAATAAAGATGTGTCCTCATTATGTTGCATTATGAACAATTATTAAGGGGAAAATAATTGCATAATTAGGCTATTGTCGCCTCAAGTATACTATAACGGGTTTCATTAGACATTTTAATGTCATTTACATTTAAAAAATTTGTAAGAAAAGGCCAATATTTTAGCTTAAACATTCCAAAATATATCAATAGAGTGAAAATAAAAACAGTGTCGATGTGATGTTAAAGGTGTGAATGTACTGTGTTGCAGAGATATCTAGGGAAGTTAGCTTGCTACCCAGCTACCCCCATGTCATAATACTTTTTACCTCTGAAAGTGATAGTTAGACAACCCTGTAGTTTCAGATGGGAGATGTACACAAGATGTATATGACGTTTTTGTTCCAAAACCTCTCTTATTTTTCTCTAATATGTAAACAAAACTTACAAGATGTCAGGCAAGGAGTCATTCTGATTTTCTCCCCAGTTTCTTAAACAAGCTTAAGTGCCTTGTTAACTCTTTAACTCACCAGGGATTATGGATGGAAAATAGCAATCTCTTATAAGGCTAATGTTTTTTGTGCATTGTCCCCGTTCAAACACAGATACAGTAAGACGTGAAAATATTACATTTCAACATGCCATTTCTGGTCACTGCTAAAGAGTCGTCTATATTTGTGGAGTTACATTCAAATTATGGACATTTTCCAAACTAAACCTTTAAAGTCCAATATATGTCAGATGACAGCTTCTGTGTTTGATTATCTATTGTTATCTACTGTATGGTTCATACCTTTCTTCAGAGAGTGTCCAGGAGAGGCCTGTAGGCCGTTAAGGGCCCCTGAGGTCCCTGCCCCAAGAGCTGAGAGGTGCATCTTGGGAGGTGAGAGGATGTGGGGAGCTGTGCTGGGAGAGGGAGAGAAGCGAAAGAGGCTGCTGCTATAGCTCGGACGACGACCCTCACGACGATTACTGTCAATTGCAGCCTGAAGCTCGCCTGGAGAGCTGAGGCCTTTCCTCTCACACTCATAAGGGTACAGGTATTTCATGTACCTTTAAAGAAAAACACACAGACCACACAGAAACATTCGCATAGCAATTATTAACATTTATCAGCTTCGTCCTGCTCTTGATACTGCAAAAAACGAACTAAAACCAGTTCGGTGTGAATCATTATCACAAACAACTTTATGATGTTTGGCACTGAAAACTGTCAAATTTTAAGAATATTTGGTTTAACTATCTTCATATATTATACTGGCTGAGATGCAATAGTAATCTGGTATTTTCTTTTTCTGTTGAATGTTGGCCAAATTTACATTTGAGATATGTTACTGTAGGAAACCTGAGAATAGCTTTAACATGTACTGCAGTGATGTAGTAGCAGTAAAACCTGGGTTGGCAGGTAGCCAATATGTAAAGAGATCTCTCCCCTCCAAGCGTGTCTTCAACCATGGTTATCTTATTCTAAAGTTAAACAATAATATAAAAGAACTAAATCACGATGAATCTGTGAATGAGTGGTTCTGTTCTTGTCTGAAGTCCTTCATGCACATTTAAACATGGAAGAATCCAGTTTGCCATCTAATCATCTGCTTACAAATGACTAAAATGGAAATTTTGCATGCTAAGTATCCTTTTCATGACACAGCCAGGGCTCTACAAGTATGCACAGTCACAGCTCTGATATTTTCTTCGTCCTATAAGAACGTCAGTATTGCGCATGATGGTGGAACAGAAGCACCAAGAATCAATAAGACGTTAAGAGCAGCATCCATTAGATAGGGTGAGTGGAGCAATACTACACAACATTAAATATACATAAAGGTTCATTAGGGCACCCTGCTAGTGGACAGGATGGAGAGGTGTTACACCTACTGAAGGATTTCCATCAAGAGAGCGGGAGAGTTTTAGTCAAGAATCTCTGTATAAGCTGTCAGTCTAACCCCACCTCAGTCATTGTGAACTCTGACCTAAATCACATCAATAAATCCATAGGAATCAATGGGCTCTATGTGTGATGTAATGGATGGAGGGCCTGAATGTGAAGAAGGTGGCCTGGTGGAGAAACAAACTTGCGTGTGTATAAACACACAGACACGGTTTAATATTGACATCTGTACTCTTTCTCTTTCACACATACACTCATATATTCATGGCATAAAGAAGGTGCTTGTTTCCAGCTGAGCAGTTGCACAGTTGCAATTCTGTATTTAGTTTCAGCAAACTAAATCAGAGTTTACTCAAGAGTAACCTTAAACAGCCAGGGTTATAGGATGTAAACTGTCAATTCATAGCTGCTAAAGCTAATTAAACCAATTCTGCTGATTGTTTTGAGACACACAGACTTACTGTGTGCGAAGAGTGAAAGCTGCACTGGTGATGGACGTAGGCAGGTTGAGTCCCTTTGTGATTTCTCTCCAGATCTTCTTGTTGATAACCTCCACCAACCCTCCCTTCTCTGTCACCAGCTTGTACAACATGTATAGATCCAGGACCTGCTTGGCCATGATGGGGATACGATTGACAGGGGTTCCTATGGAGCAGAGGAAAACCAAAGATTAAAATCAATAAGGACTAAATCTCGCATATGAATCTGATTAGCATTGTTGGGCACACTGAATGCTTTCTGTTGGAAGAATTCTTTTCAGTTTGCATATCATATGAATGCATGCACTTTTAACATGGGCAATCATAATGGCAATAAAAACCATAGTGGTACAATAAGACATTTTATGACCTCTACATTCTGACTTAAATACTGTCATGATGCTGGTAAAACAAGAGTGGCAGGCTTGTTGCCTGTACGCCTGTTAAATTTGGCTTGAAAACATATTAGCCCAGTTAAGGCAATCTGGCTTGACCTGGAAAGGGGGATTCGCAAACAACACAAAGCAAAGCGGCTCTAGACTTTTGATACAGATGCATTAATCTTGTCAAGAGCTTATCAGCAGCGAAGCTTGCAAGAAGCGTGTTGGTCGGAAGAGGGTGGGGAGGACAGCGAGGAAGGAGGAGGGGCAGGTTAGCAGTTTGCAATGGAATCAAAAAGTGCAACAGTGTAAGCATGAGCAGGAGGAGGGGACTGGGGATTGTGACGATTTGCTAATCCATGGGCAGCGGTGGGTGGGGGGGGCTCCTGGATAGGCAGTATAATGAAGCTTATTTAGAGGATTGTACTAAGTAAATCCACACCCCTCTGCTGTTAGTGCTGTCAGGCCTGGTGCAGGGGAGTCATACAGATTTGCCCTCGCAGCTAATGCCAGGCAATCCCTCAGCCCCTCCAAAGGCTGCTCTTAACCTGGAATCAGACTCATTAATGACTTTGTAAAATAGCAGTGTGATCAGGCCACGAAGATTAGCCCCGATTCATTTTCTTAAGTTAGCAACATGTCTTACAGCCATGTGCAAGAGACCTAGTTGAACACAAGGACTGACATAAGTAAGTATGGGGATCAGGAAGGTGTGGTGGCCCTGCCAGGGGACTACGGCTCTAAGCTGTTCACTGTGCAGATTAATATTAGTTGCAGTGGTGGCTGTGAAGGAACTAAATCTTTTTCTACAATAACTAAACCGTTCTTGAGATACATCAGATTTATAAAAGACAAAGGCAGGACCATTTGTTTGGGTAAGGTGGGAGAGAGCTTTAAACTATTCCTACACATGTCATGATGAAGCGGTAGTTCTGAAAAGGCAGCAAAACTGAAAATGGAATCATTGATTGCCACCATAGTCTCCAAATTCTGCATGATGCAACACTGCAACATTAGGTTGTGAGTAAGGTTATTCATGGATTGTATGCTAAAATAAACATATTGCTAATGTGTGGACAAGCAGGATAACATGATAAATTACATTGATAAACTGTTTACTAGAAACACCTTCAAACTATCATTCAATCCATTACAAGATCATTGCAACAAAGACCCTTTATTAAGGTAAATTAATTATCGTATTAAATTTTATTAATAGTAATGTTCCTAATGTAACAATAAAAGTTTTTAAAAAATTTGTCATGTAAGATCTCCTCTCACGCTGTAAAGTCAAAGCCACAACAATACCATAGTGTACCGTATGTGGTTAATATTGTTTGGCTTATTAAAGCTTCAGAATATTTTGTTCTGGGAAAAGAGCGATCTTATCTCCAGAGCCTATTAACAATTTGAAAACATGAGGGCCTTTGCAAAAGCTGACAGCTTCTTTCCACAATCATTTGGATAATCCATTTACAGAGTAAGAGGAGAGGGTCAATTATTTAATATTCATTATATTGGCTGTATTCCATTCTTCAGGCATCCACTAAGTTAAATTAGCCATAATGCTTACAAATTCTAATAGGTAGATGGATAGATTATTCTGATATGGCATAATAAACTAAATGTAACTGGCAAACCTTCCACAATGTCTTTGTTCAGTAGCAGCATTTCCAGAATAAAGTAGATGAAAGCACAAGGAATTTTTCGCTGCCAGCGCATCGTCAGTTATTTAATTCAGCGCTGGACATCAATCCTGCATCAAACAATTAGTACAACTAGACGGGTCAGAGATCAGCTGCGGGTTATCGATGTGTGAATTAAACTGCAGGTCAGCAGTAAGCCATGTTTTCATACTGGCGTGGACATGAACAATGAGAGCACAACAAATGAGAGACAACAGCACTGGCCCCACGGTGACAGGCCAGCAGTTAGGCTTTAATTCATGCCTATGCTTTTATGCACTCCAGTATCAGTATCTGCTGTCAGATCAGATTTAAGTTATTATATTTAAAAAGAATTTTCTGTGCAAATAACAATACAAAGCCAGCCAAAGAAACAGGATAACTTTTGGTCGGGAGTGTGGAGAGTGTGATTAAGCCAGATAGCTATCATTGACTACGTTTACATACACAGTAAAACACCAATACTAACACAAATAAGATCATATTCTGAACCAGATATTGCCGTGTAAACAGTAGTTTCTGCTCACATCAATTGAAATAATAGTCACATTATTTGAGACATGTATACACCTTAATCACACTAAATATTCCTACAGAAGTTTTAGTGGCATTTTTTGGCAGTTTCAGGCAGTCTGTGATGCATGTCCTGGTTTACATGTCTCATGGCTTGCCATTTCCTTACATTGTCGACTTCCATTAAGAATATGAATGTCAGTGAATGTTTTCATTTATTTGTGATGTAAAAAAAACCAACCTATACAATGTGAGAGAAAGATTGTTCATTTTCCGTGGGCGTGATGGAAATCGGTACTTGAAAGGAATGCGCTTGGTATCATACAGTTTGCACTACTAGTGCCCATTACCAGTTTATTCAGAGCATGCTAATTAACATTTAGACAAGAATATTCCCATAGCTGTTGCTTGTTATGTCTTGTTCAGTTTATTGCTTTTATTATCCAGAATATGGACATTAATCAGAGTAAATTAAAGGTGGTTCTGAAACCTACAACAGCATTAATTTGTCAACATAGTCAGCCAGGTTTCACATCTTAACATCAGCTGACCATCTATGAAAGCACAGTGAAAGCATCTTTGGTAATGCCATTAAGAACCAAAAATCACATTAACAACACCAGTTAGCCACAGAATCAACATGGTGCCTGCCTTTGGTGTCCAACATCTGCTGTTTTCAACCCTGGGGACATTTTAGCTTTAAAAGGCTTAATTACACCAGTCCAAAACATCTTTTGATCATACCAGCCTCATAGCTGTCCTAATGTGCACCCCATTCTGCTGTGATAGTCACTTTTCAACATTATTGTTTATTAGAGACACCATGATAGTCAGTGATTGACATACATGTTGTGGTATAAGGCCGCAAGAAAGCACCTATTGGTTATTTCTTTTCCATGTAAAGCTCTGATTTGTCCACTCAGTCACTTTTAGCCATTCTGTAATTGGCTGCAGGCTTCACCTCCCATCATCCTTTGCCCTGGACTGATTTTCCCCCGGGGACAGGGCCATCAGGAGCCTAGTGATTAATGGCACCAGGGGTCATAGGTTGCTCTGGTGGGAAGTGCTGCGGCTGAGGGCCCCTAAACCACTCCCCAAGACCTTCCTCCAACTTCCACAGTGAACGCGAGAGCTAGTCTTCAAACGGCTAGACTCCAAATGATAAGAGATACAGACAGAGTGTCTGAGAGAGAAGAAAAAAGGTTCAACAAGTACAGGCCATTTATGGATAACATATTTAGAGATATATTTTGTGCTAATAATCTATATCTATGTATTTTAAAAACATCTCAACCGAAGTTATATACCAGAATTGGTTAAATCATTTAAAACAAACTACGAGAACGTAAATCTTTACATAGACACAAGATAATTATAAAAAAACATAGTTATGCAAACTCAAACACTATATGTGCTTCAGGGCTGGGCAGATTTATCAGACCATAAGCAATTCATAGTATTCCCAAAAACTGTCTCAATGCATTGACAATAAAACAAAATAAAAAGACTGTCAATTTGTACTAAACATTAAAATTTCCCACATCTACACACAGTATTCTATCTCAATGCTAGCACAAAAAATGGAACAAGGTCATTTTATCTGACCCCTGACCTATTTTTAGTAGGAAACAGCTGTTCGCATTAAAGAGCCTCTATAATAAATCAATTGAATTACCCCTGACGCCAGTAATGGTAAATTACATATCACTGACTTCACATGATGGACATTCTTTGAATAATTAAGTGACAGAGCGACAGCCTTCCAGCGGACTACACACGGGAAATTATTTTTTTTACTGAATGAGTATATGCTGGTGTGAGGTTTCACGAGCAACTACAGTGGAAAAAATGAGGAAGAGATGGTAGGAAAGGAAACACAAATCACCAAATGGTCTTGGTTGTTTTAATTCTGCTGATAAATTTAAAGATTATTTTGTTGGGTTGGTCACCTATGTGGGCTTCCTTAGAGACATGAATGCCACTACAAATACAGCACAGACAGAGAAAAAGGAGCATGGTGGAGAAAAGAAAAAGTTGAGCATTGGGAGATGTTTTTACTCTTTTAAGGAGGGAAAGGAAATAAAGAAGGGGGAGGTAAAGTAGCTAGCCAGCTGGAGAAAGACAGGATTACTGCTGTAAGGAGGTGTCAGCCAACACAAACAGCCCCTGGCCTTCTAGCAGAGTCTGACTCCTTTCAGAGCACTCACACCAGTTTCTCATCCACACCTTATGACTAACCACCATATCTACACACAACATTGCACCCAAGCTGGGCTACATCGTATTCTCCGCACCTCAGGCAATTTGTCCACTCTGATCTAAGTACATTCATTTCACTGGCATCAATTCCCACTTAGCATGACCTAATATTGTCATTGTTTTTATTGATGGTTACATGTTCCACCATTCATTATATTGTGTATGGTAACTCTTGTTCATATCCAAACATGCAGTTCACGTTTGCACCATACATTCATAGTTTGAAAAACATGTAGGTTCAGTTTCATGTAAATATACAAAACGACCCATAGTCTTTTACCATGGGAGACAGAAACTGACTGAAGAGACAAGTGTCTGGACTCCACATGCTTGGCGTTTACTTTATGTTGGGCTGCCCCCGACTGTTTAGTTTATATGTTCGTATGTCGGGCAGCAGATTGTCAGGACCTTGCTGTACGCTAGGGCATGTTTGTTTTATTTTTAATGCCTGGGCAGGGACATAAAAGGTAAAAAAGCCTTGAGTGTATGGAATTTGCTATCTTTAGTACAGACAGAGCCACCACTCGCACGACGGACCAATTCATATCAAGTGTTAAGATACGTACCCTCCACATAAGGGAAGTTAAATGTAACATTACCCTACAGATAGATAGCTATTCTAAGCATGGAGCTAAAGCCACAACTGGTAGATACACTGAAAGAGACAGAATGAGGAACACGGCCATCAAATAAGGCCTGTATTACAGTATGTGAATCAATATTCTATACGGTGTTGGCTGCATAGGTTTGATTCCTGTCATGTCAATAAAGTGCAATTAATGGGAATTGACAGAGGGAGAAGGGCAGTGAGATAGACAAAGGGAGAGAGGCAAGACAGCACAGAGAAAAAATGACTGATTTTCTGTCAACTCTACTTAACTGTGATGTAAGGAGCACGAAAAGCAAAGAAAAAAATGTTTCCTTGGTCAATGAGTAAAATTTAAAAGCATAAAAGACGTCGCAGCACAAGAACAAGGACAACATGGCACTGTACTGTGTATTCTTCATCTGTGCAATCAAGTGCCAAAGAAAATGTCAATGCCAGATCAGTTCAAAAACGTTTTCACCAGGTAGGACGAAAATAGCAACAGAAAAATGTCATTGTTATGACAATTAAAAAAAAAAAAATACTAAGGATAAAGAAAGCAAACATCCAGTGATGTTTAAGCCACTGTAAGAAATATTTACTCAGTAAACAGTGAGAGTTGCTTCTTCATAAAAATGATTACAGCGGGGAAGCAGGCAGTATTCTAAGGCGCTGCCTTCTGTACATTGTATACCCCATCAGCCAGTGGAGTAAAACTTCATACCACTGGCAAGGCTCCAAACAGCAGTCGGAAGCTGTAATTCTCACTGGCTGCAGTTCACACACTGAGGAAGCTGTCAGACTACAAATAATGACACTATTCGATCTTGAACTACAAGATTAGAAGTTTGTCAAGTGCAACTTGCAAATAAATCTCTGCATTAAGAATCCTGATATGGTGACATTTAAACAACTGTTAAAATGGTTTAGTCAAGCTTTAATCTTTATGTCAGTAATGCACGTTTGATTTGAACTAGTAAGACGAATGTAAAGAACCAGACGGAGAAAGACAGAAAGAAACATGACTCCTTCTCAATGGGTCATGAAGATGGGTCACCTGGTAAAATAGAGGGGGAGGGGGATTGAAAAGGTTGGATGGCACGAAAATTGAGATGGCCTCTCCAACTGTAACCTAAGTCTCGTCGATCCCCAGAGACCTGGCAGATCAACTGACTAGACCCCAATCAACACCAACTGATATGGAGCTGACAGCGAGATGGATGAATGGATGGATGAATGAAGGGATGTAGGAAAGGGTGGGTGATATCTCCTTTGCTACATGGTTATTCAGGGTCACTGGGCTTTCATTTTCTGAAAGAAGTCAGAAAGAAACATCTGATGTGTATGCAAGATGGGGAACATAATTCCTTTTGTGATGTTTACGTTAAGAAAGGTGGGTCACTATTAAGGAATACATAAAAAATGATTAAAAAAAATCCAGACAATACATATGCAATAGCTAATCGTAACAGAAATTTAAAAAATTATCGGTGTAATTTAAAAAATTTACAGACATTTAATGGTTGAAACAAATGTGACAGATATCTCTTACTTGTTAAGACAACACCTTTAAAATGTATGCCCCTCTACTCTGTTTTATCATTGACAAAAATCTTAACTGTGGCGGTTATATGAATGTGTTTTTCTGCATCCATGCATTAGTGCCTCAGGCAGATTCTCCACATTATAGATCAGGTTACTCCACCCAAGAGCAATATCTGAAGGTAACCAACCACTATTTGGGAATGTCTTCTGTTAACATCTAGTTGAGCAGTGACATTGCAGCAGATGGCTGATGAGTTTGCAGTGTAGCCAAAAGCCATTGCATTGAGTGTGTTACGGGGTTCTAAATTACTCTATGATTTATAAAATAGATGATAAAAAGCTCCATTTTACTGTATAGACCTACTGAGGACGGGATTTCCTCAGTGTTTGCCAAATTAAATCAAGACTTTTAAAGATCTTTGTTAAATACAACTACTGGTATATTATTGTTTACATGATTTTTTTTTTTTTTTTTTTTTTACGGAATCCATGGAATTATAGGAAATCAAATAACATTAACTGGATTAAGTTAAGTAGCAGAAAATTAATGGATGGATTAAGCATTAAAGTTTTTGCTAAAATATTCATTTGAACAGCTTCCTACCACGCAATCCACTGTCACACTTTGAGTTATTATAGAGTTATATAGCATTTTAGGGTAAAGTATTAAACCACTCAAACCTGTGACATTGCTCATGTGTGAGACATGCATTTAGTGCGTGAACACCCTTGTTGCACAATTCTGGTAAAGCTTGTTTTGTTGAAAATTTTGTTTTGTTAGTGTTGATTAAAAGTCTGAATTTCCTTTTATTTTGCCGATGTTTTCTAAAGAATAAGAAATGTTCATTAGTAGTGTAAAGTTGCAACTGTAACTGTTGTAATAGTTACTGAAATATGTAAGAATATCTGATCAAAGACATTCCATATGCTTTACCGATAGTTTGATGACTCAGTTCTAATATGAGGGTTAAACTGGGTTCTTCTTTATCTCATCCTACCATCTGAAGTACCCCGACTTGTTTGAGCAATGATTGGACTGAAAATATCTTTAGGCAAAATGAAATTTATGAGCAATACAAGGGCAAAGAGCCGATGACGGCGACAGGAGATTTACAGTGTGTGGCTGTTTGAGGATGGGGAGGTAAAATCTTTGTTGACAGATGCAGTAGTTGTAAACACTGATGATACAGGCCTGTATTGTGGGTTACAATCAGTTTGGAAAAGGTCAGTACAATTTGTTTTCTATCCAAAAGTTCAACAAATGAAGCTAAATCATGAAAACACTAAAATGTGTAGTTAGCTAAATGTAATTTTAACAGAGTACTGATAGCAAAACTCTGTTTCCTGTCTAAACATTTGAACATTTCAAACTGTTAAAGAAGACATTAATTATTAAATTCAATTTTAGAAAATGAGTTATGAAAAAGTATGCCAGCTAATGTTATTTTGGCTCACACTTTAAAATGTATGTCTGGTCAAATATAGTATTGATCACTTGTGCTCTATATTTACATCTGACTGGAAGATTGAGTGAGAGAACCTTGTAAACAGCCATCTCTGATATTTGCAGATATGTCAAGAATGTATATGTCACAGCAACATGACAATGGTATGTTGCACGCATAATAGAGGGAGGGGCTTTGGCAACAAATGTAAATGCTTGTGATACAGCTGCACGGGATAGGGGTGACACTACTACTCAAGCAGCTCAGAACTTAAGTAAAACAAACCTGAGAGGGACATGGGTAAGAGTAATATTTATAACAAATACAAATAACAACATGTTCGTAGAGCATGGATAAGGGAAAACAAGCAAGGAAGAGGAGCTAACAAAGATACACAAACAATTAAAAAATAAGAAAGTATATAACATTCCTTAGGTGAGAATGAGTTCATCAGTCAGCACTTGTGACACTTGACCGGTCAGACAGGATATAGCTGGTTTAAAGGTTGAGTAGGTAGCAGTGCTGTCTACACTGGCAGATGCAATACTGAGGATTTACCAATTCTCATCTAGCAAGCTTTATAACACGGCTAACTGCTTCAGTCAATGAACATTGGGATTGACAAATAAAGCCATCAGTTGACGAGCCTCATTTGGGGCCCAGCACCACAGATCAATACAAGAGACATCAGCTGCTATAAGCCGAGGAGATGGGGATATGTTGAAAAAGGCGAAGAATTGTTAGGGGTTATACACTTAGCTTGGAGATTTTCACTTACATCAATGCTAATTACTTTTTGAATCCATGACAGTGGGTCATACATTTACCTTTGAAGGAAGTGCTGATGCTCCGTGTGCAGAGATGGCAAGAGACTTTAAATTAAGTCACTTAAAAAAAGAAAGCTAATTTGACAGCTAACAGCCAAATTAAAAACACTAAATTATTCTTATGGCTTGACACATATGGAAGCTTTTGATACATTTCGATGAACCAAAATAACACAATTGAACAGCAAAGACCAAATCATTAGAAAAATAGATCCAGTAATGTCAAGCAACTGGGTGTTTTATGTCGATTTCTTCCCTCAAATGAAGTGTATTGTTTTGTATTAGGCCTCTTTCCACTGTTACTTTGGGGTTTATGCAACATTGCTGCTGAGCTGCACTGGACGTGAGCTCAGGGCTATTGTACTAGTGTAGGGCTCCTCTGGGGGCTGTAATGTATTTCATACCATCCATCAGAGGGGTGCGCAGGCCAGGAAACATCACTTTAAGAGCACACACAAGACACGCATGGAGAAGCAATACAGAGATATCCAGAGATACCTGAAGTTTAGGAAATTTCTTTATCACAGGAGAGCTTCATTTTGGAGCATCCTAATGGAACAGTTTACCCAGAAAATGAAAATTCAGTTTTTATTAGCCGTTTTTACACAGAGCCTCCGCCTAAGCTCTGCATTGAATGCTCCACAACACTCCACCTTTGATAATTTACACCGAATCAAGCACCGCCTGCTTAAAGACACTCCAGTGTAGTGTTTTATTCTGTGAATCTGCATAGGGAAATCATAAGAGGCAAAGAAGCATAATGTGTGATAAGACAGCATCATTCTTTAGTGTGAAGAATAAATCATGCAGCAGAAGGCCCATCCCTCACTGTCTGAAAAACTGATGGTTGATCTAATCTTCTGCTCACAGTAACAACAGCTTGCATATTATCTCCCCCTTTTCTACATAGCTTTTCCTCAATGTATTACCTGCTCACTCCTGCCACATAATATCCCACCCCTGACCCTGCCAGCCAGCTTAACCATTTACTCAAACACTGCCTCCGATATTACTTTAGGAGGCAGATCAAAACTGACCTACCACTGCACCTCTATAGCTTTTATACAGATGGCGATGCAGAGAAAAGGCAGTGTAAAAGGGGCTAATGACTCTCCCCCATGGAAAGTCTTGTATTGCCCGAGTGTTTAAGCCCTCAAACATTTCTACAGCAAGATTACAGCATTCTCCTAAACAACCAAAGAGGCTAACACTTTCGTTTAAAACTTAAAAATGTTTTAGATTTGGGCATTCAGAGCCTTTACATTAGACGTGCTGTACAGACCCATTTTATGTTGTTTAGTAGAATGCCGCATTGCCTGTGAAGCCCAGAAATATTTTGGATAAACTAACTTAGTTCGATTTACATCGGCATGCACTTAAGAATTTTTTTTTTATTATTCCTTTGACAATAACCCCCCACAATAAAATGTACAATATTCAGAGGGGGTCACGTCAAATATTTTACAATATATCAATTTACATGAATGTGATTCTATAGAAAATCAAAATTTTAAAATAAAGAAAATGGGATCCTTAAGTGGTTTAATGATAATGTGCCATCTCTTGATTCCCAAAAATGTTAATTGACGCATTAATGTTTTTTAAGTTAAATATTTTTTCACTTGGTAAAGCTCTTCACGTTAGGCCATTTAATATGTTTCTTATCACAGAGTGATTATTGATCGGAAAGAATTCTTGCCACTTACTTTTAGCCATATTTCACTTCTTTGGCATTATTCACAATTTGCAAATGTATTCCAGCAAGGACTAAACAAGACACATGGGTGAATTAAGCAGCCAGTTTTATTTTTACCCTGACCACTGACCTCGCAGGGAAGCATGAATCTGCTTGAGCCTGCATTCGTCATCTTCTCTGCTCATTTACTTATGAGATTGGTGATTAAGAATCTCCCAGCTCTGCAGCTTAGAGACTCAAATCCCTGTACAGTATGGTCGTAATTAAAGATGGACAGCACAGTTGCAATCCAGGGCTGTGGAACAGTCTGGCTAAATGGCAGAGGAAATAACAGGGAGGCAGTGCAGACTGGGGGTTGGGATGGAGAGAAAGAGAGAGGAAGAGACACAAAGAGTAGCCTTGGTTGGTAAGAAACAAACAATGACGAAAAAAGAAAAATAAGAGCTGACAGATTTTAATCTAATGGCTCCCAAAACACCCAAACACATTAAACATTAGGAAAACTGGTATATCCTTTTGTTTTGACGGAAGAGGAGACACAAAGTTGTGCTCATTCCCCAAAGGCTGGGCTATAATTTGCCAGCCACTAGGTGGAGTTTACCAACGGCAAAGATAATTTCAACCCTCAAATACATCAACACGACAACCACAAAATCTTTGATCACAAATGCAGAAGATGATGTGTGCTATAATAGTTTTTGTCCATTTTGCAGAGTCTGTCTTGAGGTAATGATTAGAAAGCAGTGGTTGGAATCTGTATATCATTTGGGTCCACGCCTGCTTGGCTGGTGATCCCGTTCAGCTTCAGCCCACTGACAAAGTGTTTTCAAAGGAACATGAAAGAGCATGACCTTGTTTCTACACAAGCTGACCGATGCCTCCCTTAACCTGCCCTTTGTCACCCTGCCACCCTGTCTCGTACTGTGGTTTCCATGTCTGCTCCCGTCAACCTTCAACCTCTCTTTCACACTTACAACCATGCAACGGTCACTCCCTTGCCCAATGTCCATCAGCACTGCCCTATTAAAAAGGCTGGACCCCACTTATTTGGAGATCATTAATCATTCCATGTAGAACAGGAGGTCCTTTAATCAAGCCCCTCCTCCCCTTTGGCCTCACCAACCAGTGCCCTCCATCCTTATCCCCCATAGTGTTATCAAGTTTCAGTGGTTGTAACTGTAGCACAATAAACAGAGGGGGAAGGAGAGTGGTGTGAGCTTGTGTGTGTGTGTGTGTGTGTGTTTTTATTGTTGTATTCTACGTAAAAGATCCTCTAAAACTGCATCTATTTTGAGAATTGTATCTTTACTGATCTAGAAAACTAGATGAAATAAGATGACTACCCAGCCCAAATACTACATTAATTGTGTTATTGTCCAGAAAAGTTCAAAAAGGTCCATCTGATATGAAAGTCATTTCACCCACACTGCAACACCATCAATAATGGACAAATGTGCTCACAATACCCAGTGTTTTTGTTGTTAGAGCAACCAGGTGCTGCTACTTTCCAGAAGTTGTGGGGTGTTAACTAAAGGAAAATGAGGCCATATCAAAGTGTCAGAGAATGTTCCTATTGTGGTGTGGTGTTTGTACAGAGGGCCCGCCTGTTATGAGCACGAGTTTGAAGCTGACCGGGGGAGTAATATAATGCATACATGGATCCCCAAGAGCCCATTCATGGTGTAATTGGTGTGGACAGAGCTCTCGGTCTCAGGGTTACAGTTAGAGAACTTCCTCTAATGTTCGGCTGGGAGGCCACTCTTCCCACACCACAAACAATGACAAAAAAAAAAATCCACCAAAATCTGACTGTGAATTTCTTGTTATTCTTTCAAATGTGGAAACAACTCTGAAACATAAGTCAGTTTAAATTTGAAACTCAAAAAACAGTGTTTAAGAAAAGGCATATAGTGATTATCACACTTTTGTTTTTCTATTTCAGTAATGGAAAATAACTTTGAAAGTGCAATTATGGCGCGGTTATTAACTTCCTCAATATAATTCCGAACCCTGAAAACATTACCAGCAGCCACAATGAAGACTTACAGGAACACACAGAGCAGAGCCATTGCCATTAGGTTTAACTGCAGAGCTGCAGCTAATTGAGACATAGCCATCATAATCATTACCATCTCCTCTTCCTTCCCTCCTACTCCTTCCTTTAATTTTGCTCATCTGTCTCTAGCTATGTAGAGCTCACTGCAACCTAAAGGCACAGAAAAATCTGGCTACTACTATTTTATTATTGTTAACAGGCCTAAATCTACAGCATAAGGATTTTCCCCTAAAATAACTCTGCAGCAGCGATAGCACACCATGTGGTCCCTGTTAAGCTGAATCTACACAACCCATTAGGAGTGACACACTGGGATGGGTCTAGCCTTCACTGAGCACAACTTGTGGGGTTTTGTGGCTGGAGCAGAAAAAACTCGAACACTTGTTTTTAGCTGCCCTGACCCCCTCCCTCTTTGACTGGTGATTTCACAGAAGCCTCCCTCTCTCCGGCTCTGTCCATCACAGACTGTGGCCATTAATCATCTCAAGTGGACAGCGCTGACAGGCAGTTGGCTGCATCACTTTTATTTTCTTCCTTTATATTTAAAAAGGAAAAATTAAAAAAATTGCACAACCATAGTTCCCACCGCCTCATTTACTGCCCCCTCAACAAATTAACTCTTCACAACCCCAACTTCTGCCCCCGTCCTGAATGAGAAAGTGACCAGGTGTCAAACCAAAACAAACATTCACCCATCTGCTTAATCAAAACCTTTGAGGTGGCTAATGGTGTCGATCCAACATCAAAGCTTTCCTCTGAGCTCCCAATAGGGCTGAAACAGCAAAAACAAGTAATAGGTATGCTAAATTGTAAGTTGTCCTCTAGGATAAAGCTGATCTTTAAAATTAAGAATAAGAAAAGAAGTCAGTGGAAAAAAGGGGCCCAAAAATTGATACTAGAACAGACCGTAAGAAATAAGAGCCAAATAAGTAAAGCTAGAGAAGGGTTATATGTGTGTCTTCTGCAATTTCTAAGATACAGAGTCTATCAATGGGCCCCTTTAAACAGAGACAGGATTTAGGACAGCTGCTAAAATTCCACAACCATTAACACACACACACACACACACACACATATGTCTGTTTTTAAGCACAGAGGCAGGAAATGGGAATCCCTTGTAAGCTTTCCTTCCGCTGTTGCTTTCCTCTCAAGGCCTTGGGGCCCCCATGACGAGGTGGGAAAAGCACTTCACCATTTGTCTCCATCCAGAGATTTCATTGGATTTCACTTAACCTTCTTAACACTTCACAAAATTAGGTGATATTTTGGAGTATTCTGCTTGAAGGGTCAGTAAAATGAAGAGGTAAGTATTTCAATTATAACCATCCGTTAGCCCTCCTTTTCCACATAGTGACATTAAATTAAAAATATTTCTAAGTACACACAAGTGCAATAAACTTGACCCTATATCTATGAAGCGAAAAAGGAGAAGGAGTAGATGCACTGTAATTAGAGGGTGCGGTCACTAAGAGCTTAACAACGCTTGGTCTCCTCTTATACAGTCTTGACACTAGGGGTGGATCATGATTTCCAATCTTATCACAATTCTTTGTTCATGATGTTTTTTAAGACTATTTTGCATGTTACTGAACATTAAAACTGGATTAACTTTCATATTTAGAAACATATCAACTCCTACAAGGTAACAAAAGCAGCTCCCCCTTGAACTCCAATAGCGCTTTCACACCAACATGGCTCCGTGCCTGTTTCAGTTCCCGCACCTACTTTTGAACCGGCCAAAGCGTTCACACTAACTTTTTAGGATTGGAATCCGAAAGGTTTGTTCGTACGGGACCAAAAAATAGCTGGTTCTTCCTTGCGAACCGTGAAGTCTCCAGTGACATCTCAGTGAAGTCTTCGGTGGGCATATCTTATTATCAGGAAAGAGAGATAAACAAGTGTTGCTTGCAAAAGCATTCAGATGTTTTAGTTTTAGATGGTTGGAAAGGTTTGTTGCGTTGCCATCTGTGAATACTGTAAGTTATCATTGTCATTATGTTTGTTGGGGGTGGGTGGGTATTAACACCAGCTCCACACTACTGATGTAGCATTGTGTTTAGGGACCAACTCCTCCATGCTGCTATTTTTCTACATAAGGAATGTCAGTGTACGTCACGCAGCATTGCATGTTAGGAGAGAAAGAAATAAAAGACAGTTCCATTACTGGTTTACTGGTGTCGAAACAGATTTGACTGACAAAACGACTTTGGATGCACGTGTATGAGCTATAGAGCTGCAACTGATAGAATATGTACTGCAGCACGATACAAAAAAAAAAAAAAAATCTTTCTGTTATGGCAAATTGTTGAGACATTTTAATTGCTCACCATCTACTATTATCATATCTACTTGGCACAACCAGCAAAACAGGAATCAAGCCAAGCAATTTATTCTCCGTCATCAAGACACCAGTTTGGGAAAAAGTAGAGGTCCGCCAAGTGCCTCAGGTCTTAAGAAAGGGGTGAAGATTTCCCTCTTGATGACTGAAATTATGCCATACCCTCCAGTGCAATGGTTGCATCTCTCACTCTGGTCTTACTGTCAATGACATCATCCATGTTATGTCCTGTAGCCATATATAAAGCCATAGCCGTTTAATTTTCACTGCATCAGTTCATACTGTGAAAATTTCATTTTGAACTGAGGCCTTTACACTTTTCCCTAATGAAAAAAACACATGCTTCCATTTCTCACCACATATTCATTTACTATTCGATGAGCATTCTAGAGACAGCTACATTTGTTTCAGCTGTTGTTGCACTATGACCCCTGCACTCCCTCGCTGCTGTCCACTTACACTGATGATGATACAGGAACTTGATCTGGTGTAAGCTGATTCCAGTTATCCACTAACTACGATTTACTGGAAATGTAGATTAACAAAACAAATTTTTAAAAAAAAGATGAAAAGGAGTCTAATTTCAAAATTCTAATTGTAATTAGTCAATCAGTGTGTTGTTTTCTTTCCCTCAAGCTGACATGCTAAAAGCTAACTAAATATTAACTATTCAATTTGTGCTCATCAAAACAATTAGATAACACAAAAAGATCGGTTTCACTTTATAGTCAACCTATTTTTCCTGTTTTGAATAAATTCAAATTCAGTGAAAACAATGTGACATGGCACTTTGTGTTCAGCAAGTTATCTGCCATGAAGTGGCATTTTAGTCAGCTTGATGGATTTCTTTGTGTGACCAGCGTGAGTAAAGAGTCAGGCAACCACTCCCAGCGTCTGCCACTGGACAGAGATGCTAACAGGGCCCTGACAGATCCCGGCCCTCCCTCTCCCTAAGTTGGTTCAATTCATCACCTTCCAAACAAGACACAAGGAGCTGCTGCTCTGGTGAATAAGAGTTTGTCAACATATGCGCAGTACGTACGCATGCATGTCAATGCACATGGTTCCATCTACACAAATCCACACACCATCATCATCTATCACACTCTGTCCAAACAAATTATGCATCATATACACACTTTCATACATATCATATCACAGACAATCATCGCTCACTGTAGCCTGCCAAAACATAATGTAAAGAATGCACCTCTATAATAACATAGCAGTTCACCTTGGGTGGTACTGCTCAAACCATGTAGCTTGATTGGCAACAGATTTGTTTGATAAAAGCCTAAGTGCATTAGCTGCCCTGGTCAGAGAAGTCTTATTGATAGTGTCAGAGCAACATAGATGTCTGGCTGTTGGTGAAACGGAGGCAACTGTCAGATCTTCTTGGCTCTGATATCGCTGAACCACAGGATCAACGCAGGGAGACCTCACCCGCTGACCTCTTAAGGCCTTTACTCTAGGGAAGGGAATTAGTGAAGGATTTCTTAGTTGGTGAGAGTTACACCATGTTTTTTGAGTTGATTAGTGACATGACACACTTGACAACCGTGTTGGAAGACCAAATCCACAAAGCAAAGAATTATTATTTTTACATTATTCATAACATTGCCCAGTTGAAATGAGCTCTTATAATTGTATGGATATTTGTAGTATGTACAAACTGATTTTACTGTGGGGCAAACACCAATCAGTCAATCTATAGTGAAATTGTATATGTAAAACATAGCAAGCCCTACTAACACTGAAAAGGGAAATGAAACTTAACAAATGTAAGTTGTGTGGAATTTACTTTTTTCCACAAAGATAAAGGGCAAGACATTAACTGCAATCCATGTCAGTTGTTGACACTCTTAACTGCACATCATAATGCAAATGTTTCTATAGGATGTAGAACACTGCATATGCCTTGAGGGTTGAGAAAGCGTAGGCGTGTAGTATGAAATTTGTATAAAATGGTCTAACAGATGTAAAACCTCAATCTCATATAAATCCAAAACAAACCTCCTTTTCTAAGCATGTGCCATAACAGTGTATTTGACTTGAGACGGACTAAAAAAAAAAAAAATAAACGGTACAATGGAGAATGAAAGTTCATGTATATCTGCTACTTAACATTAAGTGAACTTCTGGAGAGTACTTATACCTCTTTTCTGCATGAAGGTGAAGAGGTCATCCAAAAACTCCTTCCTTTTAGGGTCATTGTCCAGTTCATACAGCTGAAAGGGAAAATGGAAGCTTAATGGTGTCACAGTGCACTATTTTGTCAGTTCACCACTGCAGGTTGTTGCTGCGTGTGTCTCACACTGCTGGTTCCTGTTGTTCAGCTCTTTCAGCATCTTATCTTGCCACTGGATTTAGAGCTGTCTGGCTGTTAATGCCAGTTAAATTTTGCTTTACATATTAGCTGTTTATTTTCTTTGTATAACATGGCTAATAATGGCTTTATTGCTAAATATTTTATAACATATTTTCTGTTTTTAATGCATAATTAGATTCCCAGTGTGCAATTGTTTCGCAAGTTTTGTTTGTTTGTATGCTATGTTCTAAACATCAAACTTTCCTCTCAGAGGAACAAAACATACATGAATGTCCAAAGCCAGCTAATCTTTGGCCGTTTTCTGTATGATATGTTCAAATATAACTTAACAGAGAAAGCGTGGTTATATCAGGCAACACAGTGAGTTGTCTGGAAACTGCAAAGCATGCCCTTTTTGGAATTCATAATATTTTGACTGTAGTTCAAATTAATGTTCTGCTGTAATTATTGGTTCAGATGCTTACCTTAGCAAAGTCCCTGGAGGCTTCACCTCTTCCTCTGCTACTGTCGGCCTCATCTGCCCAGCCCGCGCTTCCATTCTACAAGGGACGAGAGAGACAACACAGATAAGGTCAGTAAACAAACTGAAATCAGTCTAGTCTCATTTTGTTACAGGAATTTTTAAAGAAACGCAACTAGCAATTAAGATTACTCCTCTTTTACAGGTTGAGATACAGGAGGGAGGAATAATGTTATAAAACAAGGGCTCTGGACAGTTCCACTACTAATGTTGTAGGAAAGTGTGATTCTTCTGAACGGACTTTCAAACAGTTTCTTTTCTTATGTTTATCTGGGTTTTACCTGCAAAGACTTAATCAGGTTGACACTGACTGCAGGTGAAACAGCTCATGTAAAGCTAAAAAAAAAACAAAACAAACAAACTCTACGCTAGTTACCACAACTTTCTGCAACACAAACACACAAAAACTAATATATACTCAAACTTTTTTCCAGGGGTTGGAGGAGTAACCTCTGGAGTTATTGTGCCTCTGAGCTCCTGTGCGCCCTTCCCCCCTCATCCTCAAACATCTCCATTTGACCTAAACCATCTGCATCAGGGCCTGCCCTGCCCCCACCCATGTCTTCCGACCCAGCTGGATACAAGGGCCCCCCATCCTTCAATCTTAACGCAGCTGTGACGGGTGGCCAAGTTCATGGAGTGTAGCTGACTGTCAGGAGGGGCCAGGGCAGGGTGGGCTGGTCAGTAGCCTTAACACAGACAGACACACACGCACACACGCACACACACACACACACACACAGGTAAAGGCTGATCATGGCTATGTGTGTGTATGTGTATGTTTGTGAGTGCAGGGGGGGGGGGGTAATGGCCCCACAAGACGGGAAGGAAAAAAAAATAGGGGCAGAAAGGGGTGCACGGTATGTGCCAACCAGGAATGCGTCCTAAAGACAAAACCTATAAAAGCATCAGGAATCAAAACAAGATCCGTTTGGAGGGGGACGTTAATAGCTGCAGCCCAGGGTCTAGTTTCAAACAGGAGCCCATTGGTCAGTGGCAATTACAAGGCCTGAAATGAGAGCTGGAGGGTAAAGGTTGTCAAGGCCCCTGAGAGCAAGTAATTTTCACCCTGTAGCTCTGTACGTGTAACAGTTTTCAACATTCATGCTCCCTTAACAAATTCTCATCAGCCATACATCTTACATAAAACTGCTCACACGCTCTGGATCATCACAGGCAATTATACATGATTTCTGACACACTGGTGTCAAGTTTTACAATTTTATTTTACTTGCACCTTAAACACCATAAGACAAGAAAGAAAAACACAAGTGCAATCCAGTTCCATTACATTGTAGAAAAGGCAGAGACTCTACAGACAATAACTCTAAAACTGAGATACTCAAACCAATCAAATCCGTGGATATGTAATACTAAAATCCAAAGGAAAAATATCTATTTTTAATTTTGGGGTGAATTTCCCCTAAAAAGGAAAAGGTCTATGTTCACATTTTCTGAAGAAATATCAGTACATCGATAGCCGTTTTCAGAAAAACTTATTTTATCACTTTTTAAACAGACATTCTCTGTTGTGATAAAATTAATCTAGGACTCATTCCTTATCAAAAATACATTTTGTCCATCCACTCACATTATCTACAGTATGTCATAGAGATTACGACAGCATCATAATGATGTTGAACATACACCAGTATAGTACATTCTGAGAACTTGTAGACCTTTGCACACAATTTGACCACCTCCGTTAACCTTTAACCATTATAAATGATTATAACAGAAGACAATTCGGGCTGCAGCCCTTCTCATATACACTTCAATGAAAAAAAAAAAAAAAGCTTAATTTCTGCACAATTTTTTAAACATTTCTGATGTTTTCTATTCACTATTCCAGCTGTCAAAACGTTGGTCTCACTGACAGAAATCCCACAATGAAATTTCCAAACTGTCAAACCCCCACCACCCTCACAAATAATGAAGCTGAATTAGCCAGTTTTTATTTTTCCTCTAGAAATCACTGAAACAATTATCAGCTGGCAAATTAATTATCTTTTAAGCAACCAATTTATTTATTGACTAACCACTACACCTCTAATGCGGTCTATAATTTAAAAAAAATGCTTTTCTCTTAAAGTAAATAACTTTGAGCCTTTCAACACTACAATTATACATAATGTAAGCAAACTACATAAGAGTACACATTAGCTGCTGGTTTATTTGCCTTCACTATGTTAGCTGAACAGCAATGTTTACACACAAATATAACACACGCACACACACACGCACACACACACAAGCATGCACATCTCCCTAAAGGACACCTCACTATGTGAGCAAAGGGGTCAAGGTGTTCCTGAAAACAGCCGAGAACAAAAGTTTAATGTGACAGAAGACTACTGTCCAGTCAGTGTCAGTCTCTGGCTTCTTGCTCCATACTCTCCTCTGCTTTAACTACATTTTCTGAGCTGCCTGAAATACACAAGATTTAGTACAATGCTAGATCACTTCTGTCCCATCCTCAAATGAAATTAGTACTGAAGTTACACAGATCTAGACATGTAACATTGACTGCAGTGATTGTGGGCCATACGTTTTATTCTTGTTCAGTCAATAAATACTCCAAATTTCCAAAGCCAATGTTTGCATGCTACAGTACTTTGAAATGCTGATGTTTGTGAGGAGAGGTGATAGAGGAAGGTTACATGGGAAAAATATTCAAGTAAAAAATCTCAATGGAGTCAAACTGTTTTACTAGTAAAAGATATTCTCACACTGAGCGCTTAGTGTCCCATCTAATTTAAACAAAACCTTTCCACTTAAATTTGCTCCAACACAGAGACGATTGGCTACTGGACAATCACAGTGACATATCTGAGAGGCGGTCTCTTGTAGAGAGCAGATTAAGATAATAATGCAGAGGACATATGGTAAAGGGCTTGGTTGATAGGTTGGTAAAAACATCATGGAACATATTTCTATTCCTTAGCATGTCTTAAAGCTTCCTTATTAAATAATGTTAGTATTAAGGTTTTGAGTCTTGTATATACCTCAAGCGTTGTCTTATATTGTCGTTGTTTTTATTAGTACTGAAGTTCTAAACTAAAGAAGAAAAACAATCAAACGTTGCGACGTCAAATAATCAAATCTGTTGCAGCTCTGTCCCATCTCATTGTTTTTAATTAATAGCTTGTAAGCATAATGTGGTGTCAAAGTTGTTCAGCCAGTGATATGGAAGCAGAGGTAGTAACAGCGCCAAACCAACCGCATGTACAAAATGGAGTGGTCTTCGTTCCGGCAATCTGTGTAAAAAGGACTTCTGACGAAAACCACAAGCACTTTGTACTCACCCATTACACTGTGCATTCACTTGTCATAACAGTTCAGTTGCATCTATAGCAAACATGTCTGCTCCTCTACCTGGTTCAAAAAAAAGCACAATAATTAGAACATGAAGGCCGTTAACCAGGAATAGACATGTCGGTTCATGAATTAGGACCTTGGTCAGCTAAGGAATGTTAACACAAAGCTGTTTTTCGTCAAGGGACTGGATACTGATAGTTTTGAGACCACTCCTTATGATCACTCACCTCAGCCCCTTCATCACATCCACCCATGAGTCCACGCAGAAAGTACTCCTTTAAAAAAGGAAATTCCCACACCCTACCTACATTCATGACAGGGGCATACAAGGCTCAGCTAGCCTGATATTTGAAAATTATCATGAATTTAATGTTTAAAACACGCTATTAAGTATGTAGTTTTAAGTAAGTATGTGTATTATTGAAATGTATATTTATATTTATGAGCTTATTTTGCCTAGCCGTATAGCATTGAGAGTATATTCTTCCAAACTCAAACTCAATTAGGTTAAATGAAATTATAAAATTCAAATAAAGCATTACAACTGTCTCTGTGCATGCGAATTGCCTGCACATGCTATGTGCTTGCATGTGTGTGTGTAGAATGAACAGAAGCTTTTATATGTTTAAGCAGCCCATGTTTCCTCTCTGTCTCCTCATTGCCGTTAGCTGGTTTACTGGCCAGGCAGTGGGTGGCCTAATCACATTATGGCCGTACGTGACAGACTGGCGCAGCGCCACATCACGTATAAGAATAACGTTGATGACCAGAGTGTACAACAGTGTAGTGTAGTTAGTCATCTGGTGGGGCATAACCTTAAAAGGAGCCTTTAAAGAGTTCTCTATAGAAATAGTTGTTAGGTACATAGGCTCATGTGGGCTGCCATGTCTTCTTATTGGAATACTCTGTAGACAGAGCACTAGCAAGAGTATTTCACTCGCATTTGCCCATTAAAATAAGTATGTGAGAACTTGAAAAAAAATTCACCAGTACAGTGTGTAAGTAAAGATTACAAGCTACTGTAATCTCCGTTGACCTGCTGTTCATTTTTCTGTCCCACATTCCACAATCCTCCCAAAGTTTTCTGTAATGACGCAGCCAGTGAAAATTTAAAGATGAGCAAAAAAAACAATTGGTAAGATACTATATTATGTTAGCAAATGTTAAAAGAATAGGATGTTGTATGTAGGACTGACATATAGAGACAAACAACCATCCACACTCACACCTAATTTTAGGCAATTTTAGAGTGACAAATTAACCTAACCCTGAGTTTGCATGTTTTTGGACTGTGGGAGGAAGCCGGAGTACCCAGAGAGAACCTACGCACACACAGGGAGAACATGCAAACTCCGCACAGAAACGCCCTGACCCGAAATCGAACCAGGACCTTCTTGGTGTGAGGCCACAGTGATAACCACTACACCACTGTGCCGCTAAGCTGATAGTGCTACTAATAACGCTCATTAATACTTTTGTTTTTTGAGTGAAAAAGAGAAGAATCTGAATCAAAACTGACTCTTCATCAGACATAATATTTTTTCCTCTCCTTGTTGATTATGTGTTGGGATCTCTCCTGTCTTTATTTTCTTTTCAGCATCTGTATCATTAGTTTATGTCACTGACACTCTAGAGAGGGTTTCTGATTAGATGAGGTGACAGGAGGTAGGAACTTTCACACTGACAAATCCCAATATACAACACAGTTGCATTTCAGCTATTGTGTGTGTATGTATGTGCGATTATTCAGTGTATGTGGTTGCCTATGTTTGTTGAGGCTATGGTCATACATAAGACTATTCCTCGACAGTATACATTTCACTGTTTTTATTCTGCATGAACAGGTACACATTTTTCTTCATATGTGTTAACTATTATCTGTGTTAACTCAACATCATCACATTCTATATGAAAGATTTTCTAACTGACAACATAAATACTAACATTTAGACTATGTTTAGTATTGGACTCACAATTGTTAATGTACAGCATTTGTTACAGTGCAGTAGCCACATTTTACTGTTTAAGTTACAAGAAAAACAAAGTAGCTACAGCTTAGTGCCACACCTTAACTGTAACTCAAATGGTGGCTTCACTGAATTTCTGCAATATGTCATGTCCTCTTCCATCAAATATACATTCTGCTATCTTTTGAATTACTTTGCACTATCAAATATCTCAATTTTAAAGTACAGTTGTAGTGAAATTTGTATGTTTGGACTGTGTGTTCACGATATTATTGCCCCACATTACAGTTGATGTTGTCCTCTGTGTGAAAAGTTGACAATATTTGCATATCATTTCATTGGCGACTATGCAACATACATCGCTACATAGCTTAAGGGTAATTCTATGCAGCCATTATAGAAAGATGTCTGATGTAGAGCCACCATTTTAGTGAGGCCAGGCATGCCGGAACAAGAAGGGTTAATGGCTGTTGCTTGGAGAGTGGGGGATGGATGGCATCGATTGCTCAGATGTTGACAGCACTTCACCAATTTGATAGTGGAGCTGTTATTAGATGAAGAGACTTGTTCTTAATAAAAGCATCATGTGATTTGCCTTCACTCTTCAAGGGTTAAGGGTCTTGAATAGCAGCCACTGAGCAATTTTGGAAATACTTTTTTTGTCAGGCTCACTTTGGAAATCAGTTCAATATAAAAGCTGAAGAAAAACTGGGTCAAATGAAATTCCACAGATGTTCTTAAGAAAATAAACGGCGAGGTTGACACTGTGTACGTAGTGCTGAACCTGGATGAAGTAGGTCATTTTTTTTTATGATAGATAATCTGGATGTCTCTGATAGGTGGGATGGTAGAAATAAAACAAATGACACCATGGCTCATCTAAAATGTGGAGTCAACATGAAAGCAATCGTTTTGCACCCTGCCAGTGTGATCCTCTGGACTATACAAAGCCTAATGAAGAGAGGCACGTGTATTTGCTATATTAGAACCCTGTTAGCCCTGAGCCATGCCCTCAACCCCTGTCTGCTTCAAGCTGCTGTCATAGCTCCCTGTGTTCCACCCTACACAGTTCTACACTGGAGATTGAGTCCCCTGGGCCACAGCCATTGAACAGGCGGCTCAAATCGATAGCCCTGGATGTGCAAACATAGGGAGTCCCCCGCCCCCTCCGGACGCAATCTCACAGCTCACGTCAATACTCATCATCCTCAGTCATCTAACGCCATGCCAGGGAAACTGAGATGAGGGCAGGATTACAGCTCCCAGGGTGACCGAACCCTGCGCCTACAAAACCCCCTAACTTTGACTAACACATTGGATTTTTCTATAGAATAACATCACTAAAATGAAGCTATCTACCAAAGAAAAACTGTCTGCAGTCAGATCTATCCTCATTCAAAACAAAAGTAAATGCCCATACAAGGAAAATCGCTACCAACCTGGGCACAATATCAACAGTGACAAAATGTGATCTTAGTGTGAGCTTTGCCAAAACAGACATAGAAGGGAGGGTGACTTTAGCGTAACATTCCTGTAAAGCAGTAACATGACTGTCGAATAGCAAGAGTGCCCCTTTCATCCCACAGGTACTCTCTTAACATCATTCCCGCACTAATCTTTCCAAGCCAAATTGCTGCCTGTCGAAACAGTTCAACGTGAAAAATCTTTTAAACAGACACAGCAGCAGTAATTTAATCACTATCAAGGCCTCCGGCTTAAATCTTGATTCCAGCCAACAATAGTGATAAATGGCAAATAGTCAGAAAAAAGGCTAAATACATTCTCAGTAGTTCACTTATTTTGTATGTTCAATTTAAACAAGGATTAAAATTACACTGGTTGCAGGTTTCTCTTTTTCTATAATGTAAACTAAATTGCAATACCGTTTTAAATACAATTTTATTGTGTGCTCTACTTTGTACAACCACTAATGAAGAGATCTAGGTCTGATTAAAGCAGATAAATAGGACTGGAGAACAAGAGCATGAGATTCCTGGATTAAATCTGACTGCAAATTTGTATTCATTCTTTCAAAGAAAGCGAATCTGCTTCCTCTCAGCATGCCTGCAAAAACGAGCATTGTGGGGGGCAGCAATCTCTAAACCAAATCAAATAATTGAGGCCTTGATCCCACAGCAGGACACAGGGAATCATTTATAGTGCCTCTTTCTGTCAGGAGGGGTGAGTGGTGAGTGGTGTTGCAAGCTAGGCTGAGCGGATGGCGTTTCTTATCTGCTAACTACTGTAAAGGATCTCATGGTGAGCTGCCCATACATTACCGCCAACAAAGACTCTGGCTAATCGCGATTCCATGTGCGACAGAAGGAAGTAAATCTCTCTGCTACTTGGGAACATATGGTATATTTCCTATTTACAGTCAGATTCTCTGCTCTCATTAAGGATTATTATGGAGAATAAAAAAAGGGCACATATATGAGAGTAGCTGGCATTGCAGATCAGGACCCAAGGGCATGTCTACCTCAGAATGTCCAGTCACGTATGTGGCTGGAAGACATTTCTTGCCTTTAAGGTAAGAGACAAAGTGGCAGGGACAGGGGGGCTAAACGTCCAGGGGGAGAACGTGTTGCTACCTGCCCCATCCTCAGCGATACTAAAAAGGCCACTGAAAAACAGACCTCCAGGCAAGACCACCCCTGCCTCCATTAATCACTCCAATTACAAAGATGAAAAAGAGAAACAGAGGAAAAAGAAAGAAAGGGGGTGGTCACATATAGAAAGACAGGATGAAAATACTGGCAGACAGAGAGAAGAAAAACCTGCAGACTGATCGACACATTTTTTCCCTTCGACCACACTGTAACCAACAACAAAAACCCCAGTCTGAAAGAAAGGGGTGGATTTGCATTTTAGTTCCTGAGTAAACTTGCCTGTTGGTGACCAGCAAGTCTGGTTTGCCAAATAAACTGACTGCATTTGTTCAGCTCCAGCCCTTTCACCAAGGCACGACATTCCACAGGCGGAGGCCCCATCCCCCATTACACAGGCTGGCCCCTTTCGCTGCTTCACACAAATGCAACGTTTATAGGCTGGTGTGGCCAGAAGTTCACACTCATTGGTTCAAAGACTCTTTCACAAGCAGAGCAAACACTTTAGTGAATCACATCTGGGCCACCACATACAGTACTTCA
>KV751341.1:7533201-7544433 GCA_001698575.1 Mola mola | reverse complement strand
AGAGACTAGATTTTCCATCTGAACTATGGTGGCCCCTCGCTAACAATTAGATTTTAGGATATTGATTTTGCTCTGAGAAGTGTACTGTGACAGATACTTGGTTTACTTCACAATGCAAATGATTTATATAATAAACATACAAATATGATCGAAGTACATAACAAAACCACAACACCAATTTTATTGCATTCAGTGGGCCCTTGTAATCAGCATTGCTTTGAACAAAAAGATGTACTGCTGCATTCAGGTCAAGGCAGCTATTAGCTGTGTCTTCTGGGTTAAAAGCTTTGGCTAAAAATACCTTGCATATCTCACATCTTTCAAAGAGCAAGCGTCCACTTCACCCCCATGTTAATGGCAGCTGGAGACATCACACAGACCTGATATAGGCTTTTATAGACATTCTCATTACACTGACAGCAGTGGGAACTTGATACATTCACAATCAACAAAAAACCTTCACTACTATTAGGCCACATCACATCTAATTACATATGAAATGACAGAGGTCACAACGCTTGCAGTCAGATGGGTAAATTAGGTCTTTGTGAGACATATGATGGTGCGGTAGAGAGATACACGGGGGCTACAAACCAGTCCAGTTAAAATTTCCAACATCAGCGAAGTTATTGTTATGACAATCTCTCTGAAAATGCAGTATCAAATGTTGAGACCATAAGCGCAATTCACAGCTTTCTGTATAGCCTAATCGATAGGGAATGATTTCTCCATTCAAAGCCAGAGGTATCTGTTTCCTCTCAGCGAGCGTTAAGTGTGCAGGGGCATTCCACCTCTGACAGGCCAGTACCCCCGAGGGACCTGGGCTGGGATAATGCAGCCCGTCACGCATCTGGAGCTCTTCTCCAGGGGCTAACAAACCACTGCATTTCCACTGGACACTCAAAAGACAGCAGAGACAGCCAAAACGTGCAACAAATCCATATCCAACTTTTAGTTCATGTGGCAATCATCGAAAGCTAACAAACAAACTATGAATGACATTTCACTGTCATTACTGTGAATCAGTCATGAAATTGTTATGCAACTATTATTAGTCAGTGTCTATTAAGTTTACTGGTGTAAAAGACAAACCTGCTAAACAGTACTTTAAAACCTTGTTGTTTATTAGTCATTCACAAATTTCAAAATGAGAACACTGTCTGACTGACTGTGCCTCTGTGACCAGCAAAGTAATTATAATCCATGGTAATAAAGATAACATTTAATGATGCTTGTATCACATCAGAAGCTGACTGTGGCTAATTGGCAGCGTTAACAAGCGCTGTTTGCAACGATAGACAAATTGCATAAAGTCTAAGGACTCTTTATTAGCAAACCGTTCATCGGGCATATGCAATAGTATGATATAAAACTTTCAGTAAACTAAAATCAAAAAAAGCTTAACCTACAGTTATAATGAAGAAAAGCTGTAGCCTACAAAAGGTCTTTTACAAATCTAGGGAAATGCTATAGGAGGTAGGAGCTACTGTGAACTGTTTGCCCCCATTGCCTTTTATTGTTCAATCCCTGTCTGATGGAAAACCACCTTAGGCGTGTTACATCATGGTGCTTGTGTCTGTGTGGCAGCCACCTGAGAATCAATGTTTGTCAACTCTCAAAATGTTAGTTTACACTAAATATACTATTTTTGAATTATTCAAAGTTTTGCCAGTGATTAATCAATCACTAGTTAATCATTAAGATATTCATTTATGTGTCTAGCCTTTCTTTAACCTTCCTAACCAAGTTTAAAAAACAGATCATGTATATAATGAGCAAACATTTATGTAAATAATTACAAAACTAGATATTTGAATTGTTGACAGCCTCAAAATATGGAACCAACTTAAATGCTGGACACTGGTCTACATTGTTTGAACCCATAAACAGACATTAAAGAGGTCCAGCATTCTTAAATGGAAACTTGGTTATGAATGAATCAGGGGATATGATACATATAATTGAGCAAACAGACTGCAGTGAGTAAAATACAAAAGCAAGAAATGCACATATTGAGAATATTAAAACCAGTAAGCAGCAAACATTCTGTTTCCAATGACATATTTACAGGTAAGCAGATGTTTCCAGAGTACAGGGTTCATATTCATACATTATGAAATTGAATTCCGCTCCTATGGTCTGCAGCTATGTATGATCACTTATGTAAAGTGCACAAAACAATGCATTCAATTTGATTCCAGTGTTGTGCTATCAATCATTTAATATACTTTGCCCCCACATTTTTTAAACAAATGATCTGACCAAACATCCTGCCTATGCTGAAAACATGGCGCTTCCTCAGGTTTTCTAATCACATTTATTTAGTGCAGGAAAACCTGAGATGTCTTTGTTTGACCAGATGGCTGGCTAATCAAGGCTGACTCCGCTGGGGGTTGGGGCATCCCAAATGTGCCACAAACATAATTGAGTCTTGTTCTACATTAATATCCTGATCTATGAGATCCATGTGATCGGAAACACACTGTGTACATTTCAAATATACATAAACACACTCAGTTTCCACTTAAATTTAACATGTTGAGGCCAGATGATATTCTGTGCAACAGAAAAATTCAGCACTGTAGGTTCCATCACATTAAAGAAAACAGTTAAGCAACATTTCTGATAACCTCCTGCAGCTACCACATATAGTTCGTATAACAGCCCACATTCACTGTAGTCCCTGTTAATAATTCAATTTTCTGTGCCACTCTTTAATCATTTACTCACATGGCTTTTGAAATTATTGACTGCAGCTGACATGGTCCATAGTACTATTCACAACATGTTTCTCTATTAACTAGATCAGCTACAGGTCAAAGCCTGATGTAATATTTTAACATTTGAAATTAATAATTGAGTCAATCCAAACCTTTAAACTCAATGAGTGATTAATTTAAATTTGTATGTGCGTTAAACATGAATCTAAAAGGATCATTGCACTCTTATTATAAAATCTAAAATATTTATCATCTATAAAACTAAATATCCAAACTGATAAAAACAATGAAAAATTAGCAAAAGTAGCTTTTTTTTCCCCATGAAATCATGAAAAAGCATACTGTGATGAATAAAAGAATGAAAGCCCATTTAAATTCTTTCAACATCTAAACATTTGATGTATATAATCCAACATATTTAAGATAGCAGTGAAATGCCAAACTCCAAGCAAAAACCATTCAAAGGAAAATCATTATCTTTAACATGTCTCTGCTCTCCAACATACTGTGTAAATCAATCACTATATTACAAACAGGACTTTGCTCAAACTAGTTGGAATAATGTTTTTTTCCCTATGAAGCAATGTATACACTAGCACAATAGGATTAGCAGCCAGTGGGCTTTCACAGACACACAGCTTACTCTTGGTTTCTTGTAAGGACTGTGATTAGGGAATGCAACAGCCCTAAATGTGAATGTTGGAAGCTGGGCTGCGAACACATTGCTTTTGTCATTTCCTGGGTAGCAGCCAAGAGCTTTTCTTCTTCCTCCTCTGTTGCTGGTAGCTCCCTCTTACAAGCACATGATTACACCCGGCTAATGTTTGAAAACTTGGCAGACGCACAAGCCACATGCTACTATAAACTACATGAGATTTTGGCAGGCAACACAATGACTTTGAAGACTGAAAAGCAGGCAGGCTGTAGTAAAGTAAGTCTTCTGAACTTCTTTCCTTCTCCTCTGCAAGGCTCTGCTGGAGGTCCCAGTCAGCTGCTGTGTTTACCCAAGGGCCTTGACACAGTGGCCCAGTTAGCACCTTCAGGCTCCTGACAACAGCTTGGAGCTTAGCCAAAAGCAATGTAAGAAGACAGCCAGGAAAGCAACTAACAATAGACAACTCTCACTCTGCACCTCTACAACTTCTAACTGTCTGGCCCTTTCCACAAGGAGCAAAGCTCTGGTAACAACACAACCTACAAATGACATTTTTCAAAATGATAGGCTGACCTGGCTTTAAAATTGTCCAGAGAATTTTCAATTGTATCAATATCAGCAATATGAGGATAATCCATGTCCTATCTGCACTTCATTAAAATGTTCCATTTAATGATTTGCACTAAAATTAAACAATTACCAATAGATGGGGCGAGTAGATAAGCATAGTCTTAACAATTTAACATCAGATTGCATGAAAGTAACATAACTACAAGACAAGAAATGTGCTTTGTTAAAGACCTTCTACCTGTTGTCTTCACAAATGCATCAGAGCCATTTGCGTGTAATCAAAAGTGGCGCAGTAGCAGAAGGCTGGTCTAACTGACGTCAGAGGAGGAGAAGGGGATTTCTTTACTTATAGAAGACTGACTAATAAAGTAGCCCAAATTATGAAAATTATGATTACCTAAGTGTCTGTACATGAGCAAGATGTTGCATGTTTCTGTTGTTGTTTTTCCAGTTAATCAATCACCAGCAGAGTCCCTCAAAAACATCACTTTTTAATTTTTTCCCCACACAAAACGTATATTCTTTTAAAAGTGAAATATGGCACTCGCAATATGTCAGGTGCGCACTCTAACCTTGCAGTTCAGCAAATTCAACATGTTCCTTCAAATGTATCACAATAAAAAAAAATTTAAAAAAACATGAAAAATGAAGGATTAATTCAAATGCATGTTCTCCCTGTGTCTGCGTGGGTTTTCTCCGGGTACTCCGGCTTCCTCCCACATTCCAAAACATGCAAATCTGGGGGTAGGTTAATTGGTCACTCTAAATTGCCCGTAGGTGTGAATGTGAGTGCGGATGGTTGTTTGTCTCTATATGTCAGCCCTGCGATGAACTGGCGACTCATCCAGCGTGTACCCCGCCTTCGCCCCAAGATGCTGAGATAGGCTCCAGCCCCCCCCCGCGACCCCTAACGGGATAAGCGGTAGAAAATGAATGAATGAATGAATAATTCAAATGCCAGAAGGCTTTTAATTTTGAAAGAGATCCAGGAAGTGTTGTGTTTATTTCCAGTTTAAAATGGTAACTTTAACTAGGTAAACAGAGCAGATCATAACAAGACCTTACACTGAAGTGTCTAACTTTAGATAAGCATAAACTGCACCAATATGCTACTGCTAAACGTTCTCTTTTGGACATTAGTCACATAGCAGTAGGATAGAAGCGCCGTACGAACAACACCTAACTCTAGTAATAAATCACAATAGAGAATCACTACCTCATACGATTTAGCTACAACTCCTGTTAATCAGAAAAAGTGTTGGATCTCTTCATGTAAACCTATCATACCAATTTAGTTATGCTATATAAAATAAAACCAGTTGAAGCTTGTATACTGAACTGGTGAAACTTAAAATCTATCCAAAACCTATGACATACTTATGACATTTCTCTACAAGGACAGATCAACTTAAATACACATTATTTAAGAGAACATACTGTGCAAAGCAGTGTTAACAGTAGTCTATATACACGTGTACTGTACTGTACTGTGTGCAGTCCATATAAAACCCAAGCAGGCTTTGCTCAACACCATCATATGACCTTGGATCCATTTCCATGCAGCTGCCAAAGGGGATGGTGGATGTCTTTGTTTCATTTGACTATTTCTCTTTCTCTGTTTGCCTTCATTAAAGAGCAGGTGTTGAGATATGCTGAGTAGGAGTGGTTGTAAAGGACAAATGGAACCAGCAAGGGTGTGGGGAGGGGCCTTGTGGTTTCACTACCAACTGATCAAATTACAGCAGGCATCAGTAGCTCAGTTTCCATTAGAAGCAAGGAAGTAAATCCTCCAGGGTCAATTTGGGAAAAAATAGTGACAACTGTAATGGACATGCACTATTTGCATTTAAATGTGAGATTTTTGCCTTTCAATTCAATTAAATGGAGACGAGCAGTGTGGCCATCAGTGTTGATGTGCATGAGGGGGGTCATCCAAGAAGTGGTTTGCATGATGTTGCAGGACCGATTATTTCAACTGAAAAGCAAACACCTCAAAAACAAAGGCAAGAGGACCTTATGCTTTTAACAGGTAGACTTAGCAAATCAAAATAAAATGGGTCTATTGAGAAAAGTGCAACAGACCTTTTCCTTAAGCCGAACCTCCCGCCTCACTGCATGCAAACTGGGATATGAAGGATGAGGTATTCAGACTAACAGGGGCACAAGTGTCCACAAAAAGGATTCTCGGTGGGAATCACTAGACCGTTTAGATAATAGAAATATAAAGGCAATGAGTATTTCAGTGTAACAGCTGCATTTTCTCTCTAGGACAGAGGTATCTCAATAGGAAAAGCCAAATATGTCGGACAACACCGAAAACAAATAATAAAAATAAAACTACGTATTTTTATGTTTTATGTTTATCTTTAATATATATTTGCAAAGCTGCAATACTGAAAAAAAACTGCCAATTGGGAAATACAAAGTTGTTTTTCATGAAAATATTTTCACATGATGGGACACTGCTCCACTTACAAAGTTAAGGTCCAGGTATTCTTCATCTGGGATGTTGGTGCAGCTTCTTAATCTCCCACATTCAATGTGGAATGAAAATGCAACTACTAGAGTAAAACATTCCCCATTTTTAAGATCACCATGGGATCCCGTTCACAGATGCATGATGAAAAATACACATCCAGTATGGTGTGTGTGGCAAAGTAATCATGACGGACTTGACACTTACAATTATTACTGTGTTTGACCAGGATGTTGTGTGGCCCAGGTGACGGGACTCAACCCACTACGAGGTCCCTCCTCCGGTCTGACAGCAGCAGATGTGCCCTTTGGGACACAGACAAAAAAAAAAAAAAAAAAAAAAAAAAAACTTTCTGCGTGCACCAGCACCCCTGCTCGTCCGCTCCTCCCATTTAGGCCCTTTGACTTCTCTTTTACAACCACTGCAACACTGAGGGAAATGAATTTAAAGATCACCAATCAGAAACCAGAGTGCAACATGGACATGCACCCACCCACCCCCATCAAACCCTGTCTCTTGTTGGGAGCCCCTGGTGGGAATGCTCACTGTTTGAAGAGTTAACTCTTTAATTCCGTCTGGAATGTTTCCTCTGGGTGGGGCAGAGTAGTGTTTTGAGCCAGACCACTAGTAAACCCCCCCCACCCTCATCTCCCTACTAAATTCAATACCTCTATTTCTGTTAAGGGGGAAATCATCCACACTTGGCCGTTAAGAGCAAGTCAGCACAAAGTAAAATTTGGTCTATCCAAGCATGATTACACGTTAAACTCACGACACTAATAAATCTCTGAAACTTCCATTTTAAGAAGTTGCAATAGTTTAAAAAGTTTTCTTTATTTTCACTATTCAGGAAACAACATTTAAAGAAAAAAATAACACAATTTCAACACTTTAGATAGTGTTGCATTTAAGCATGTTATAGATTCTAAAAAGTAGTAAGCATGCATTTGAACAAAAGTATCATAATGTGGATACTGTCATACTCATCTCATAACCGTGGCTATATATAAAGATGTTGTGATATAGCTAGAAACAAAAAATATGTTTACTTCTTACTTTACTTTGGCCTTTCTAAAGTGACTTTTTAAACAGAATGAACCATTGAAATTAAGTTAAATGTTCCCATATTACCTATATACCAACTCTACTGGAAAATGTGAAGTACAAAATATAATGACAAGAACTAACTGTACAGTAGAATGTCTCTATCCTGACATAAATTTAACCCATAACAGCAACAGTAGGCAAAGAATGGCATCAATCAGGAAAAAGCCAATCTAGAGCTAACAGCCCAGTTGCAGCCATTCAACTCAACCAGCCAAGGAATGCTGTTAAAGAGGCAAAACAATGTTTATACAGCTTTGACCTATAAACATAAAATGAAAAACCCAGCAAACAATTCACAATATAAATGAATGTGTAAACACTGCAGCTGATGTGAGCCTGCTAAAATAGCCAAAAAACCCCTAGGGGAAATAGATAGACATGCTTAAGTTAAATATTTTTTCAGACAGATCACTTGAAAACATTAACATGGTGTTTGAGGCACAAACACAAAAAGCATTTATGCAAAATTAAAATCATAGTTCCGTCTCTGTTCTTAAGTACACATTACATGCTGGTTAAACAAATGCAAGAATGGATGAAAGAAGAGAGAAAGAACTGGCAGGTCAGTCCAATTCTAAAATCAGAAATGGTTAGCCAAACTAATCTGTATTTAGATCAGCGCTGTAGCCAAGGAGGCAAAGTTGGCAATGAGGTTAACCACTTAGTGTCCAGGTCATTCTTCAGAAATGCCGTTAGTAATCAAATTTTTCTGTCATGATGTCGTCCGAATGACAAAGACCCTAGTGATGAATTAAAGAAATTCACATTCACATAAAGAAATGAGGAGGAAAATTTAGGAGAATATTAATAACCTGACATTGAGTCCGTAAAACAATGTTCTAATTTGACATAAATTCTGTGTAAAATATCTGGTGTACGCACTTGTAGATTCCCATTTGAATTTGGTCATCATTGCTGTAACAAGGAATTTTTGGTCATCTCAAACACGTGAAACATTATTTTCACTGTGACATGAAAGAATCAGTCTCTGTGTTCACAACAGAATAAACAATCAAAGCAAGGTTTACAATTCCCTCTGCAGCTCAACAGTTATTGCATGGCCGAGACAATACATGCCTCATATATCAAAGTTTTAATTTCCTGTTTGAACAAGCTCTGCAATTTTAATGCAAGGGCTCTCACAACTTTGTAACTTAAGGCCAACTTTTGATTTTTGCCAACATTCCCAAGTACCACCTCCACAAATTAATGAGAAATAAATATACCATGACCAAAAGAACTGACAAACTTTTTGTCAGCACCACCTACTATATATGTCATTGTGAATCCAAATATAATGTAATCCATGTCAAATTTTCTGTCTGAACACTTTTGGAGATCACGGTATTTCAAAACAGTTTCACTGCAGAAATTGCAGGTCCCATTTGTCTGGTGATAATCACAAGACACTGAAGTTCCTTCCATCAATCCATCTATCCATTTTCTACTGCTTATCCTATGCAGGGTCGCTGGGGAGGAGCGTATCCCAACCTCATCATTATGCATTTTAATTTTGTGCTGTTTTACTTCTATCAATTTTTTTTAACATATTGATAGATGAAAAGATTTTTTTTTTTTTTTTTTTGTAATTTTTAATGTTCTGATAGACCACAGCCTTCCTCATTTTTTTTTCATCTGAATGATCACCATTTAAAGGCATTTTGAGGAAACAGGGTCAGGCCAGTAATCCCAGCCTTATTATATCAGCTAAACAGGATGTCCAGTAAATGAAATTAGACCAAGTCGACCATTTAAAACCCAATGACAGTTATGGTACGTGAGACACAAATGTAAGATTCGAAAACCATAAACCACATCGTGGTGGTTTATAGAGCGTTGAATTTTAAAAATCAAAATTTGATTTCAAGTTTTTATTCAGCACCAATAGCTTGGCCACTGTTATTCCACGATATCTGGATTAGTAAAAATCAACAGATATACATGGATGTGATAATAGGGTTGAATTGGTGTAACACTGAAATTGTAAAGCAACATTTACCACTGGGCGACTGACTAAGCTGGTCCTGAGTCAATTAGTGAGGTTAGCTTCACTACAAATCATCATCTGTGACACATCGTATTTTAAATTCTCACACAACCCATTCAACTTAAAGAGTTCAACATTCAAAATAAAAAATGAAAAAAATTTTTAAAAATCTGTCCTTTTAAGCTGAGTTTAAGCTCCATAAAGGGTTGATTTGTATTTATAGTGTGTGGCAATAATTAAAATCAGCAAACAGAGCAGATCAAAATTCTTATAAGACTACAACATAACAGTAAAGCAGCAGCCTTTAGCCTTGAGCTAATCAGCTATCACAGGGATTCTGCTGACTAGCCACATGCTGTGAGCTCTATCTACACTCAACAACTGTTCCTGGATTGTATAAAATCAAACTTTATTAAACATATACAGTGGCCACCTACAAAACCTTACATGACAACTTTCATTTAAATATCTGAATTCTCCTTTTAACAGCATAGGAGTAGTTTACATCAACAGGTTGACTTTATCATGCTGGATTTTGGACTTTACTTTCAAGTTCAAAAAAGACACTCACAAATAAATTACAATTTGAAATAAATAAGAATATGTAAATAATATCCTGCTGGGACAGAACAAACAGGTTAGAAATTTACTTTGTCACAAAGTTCAATTTCTCAGATCTTTTCCAAGTGAACCCTTTCCCCCAAAAAAATGGATAATCAATCACAGAATAAAAATAAACCCAACATTTCTGACAGTTACCTTTAGCAGCAAAAAATACGATAGCAGCCAATACAATGGCAGTGATGGCACCACCAGCATGGATTAATTTCACCATCAAAATGAAAACTAGAGTACATTTTATAAATACCATGTCCCCCTCATTTATCAGAAATGAACCATAAACATGTTTTTTTTTTAACAATCCTGATTTCTGCACTACAGCTGCGCAGCTCCCCACTTCCTGGCTGATGTGATTCTGGGGTGACGGTTAAATTATGATGAAACAGCACTGGCTCAACAGATAAGCTTCAGTTCTTGAGCTGCCAAAGAAAGGCTTGAGGGAGGCAAATGATGGCAGGGCTCAGGAGCAACAGATGCCCAGTCCCTGATCTGGTTGCCCTTTTAACCCATCACTTCTCCTGTGCCAAATGTATCTCTTACACAAGATTTAGAAACCATTTCTACTACTTCAGGCTTACCCAGGTTGATGGCTATACTGTGTTTGCACAGATTTACTTACTCTGAAATGATAAATAACAGGTTCTTCCAAATGCGCAATATTTCTGGATTAAAAATGTCTCTGACCTGTGGTAGATTACAAATCTTATCAGACAGCAAAGGGTTGATTATCTAGCTGCTTGCTATTAAGTCTGCTAAATGCATTACATTGCATATGTACGACCCAAATTTCTTGCAGACAAACATTTACTTGTATATGACTCAATGAAAAAGAACAAAACTTGTGTAATATAAAAGATCATATCTTAACTGAATTGTGTAGAACTGAATCAGTTCTACATGATTCATATAGAACAAGAGCACTGGTTACAAACAATTAAAATGTGCACATCTATCTCTCAACTTGGCGCCTCTTTTCACGCCTGGTAACTACTCCTGCACTTACTATTCAGCCCTGCGATGTGATGAAAGAAGCACTCGTATCGGTTCCTATGTCGTGTAACTCTAGCCGCCTTTACAAAGCCTGTTCAAAGCAGGA